>JALBZB010000277.1:0-34951 GCA_038050625.1 Pythium sp. MPC-2022a
CATGTGCGCGGAAGCACTTCATGTCAGTCTTGAAGAAGAAGTCCCAGATGCTGTCGTGGCGCTTGACACTCATGCCGTGCGCCTCGACCGCCCTCATCATGCGCAGCATGCATGGGAGGTAGTCTTGCGGCGAGCACTGAATGTCATAGCGGACGTTGTCTTTTTGTAATTTCCTCGCAGGGACCACCAGGTGGCGCTGCTCGTCTATCCACGCGTGGTACATGGGGTGCGATGTCTTCGGCTGGTGTGGCCTGAGCACATCGTCCTTGACCCTGCGCAAGTGAGCGCATAGCGCGTCCTGGCGGCTCCTCGTGTTTCTTCCGCTCTCCCTAATCATGTCGACCAGCTCCTTCTTGCGCTACGACACGTTGATGTACTGCTCGACGTACTCGACGTAGTCCTCCTTGATGTTGTTTTCGTACATGGCGATGACGTCGGTCGAGAGGTAGTCAAACACAGTGCTCATGTGTTTGTAGTTGAGCTCCTCCGACATGTACTCCTTGTAGTGCTGCTCGTAGAAGGACAAGAGCATCTGCTTGATGATGTGCGTGGTGGCGTCACTTGGAGGCCTGTCCTGGGTGGGCGACCTGCACAGCGCCTTCATGACTGAGGTCACGAACTGTTTGTCGAGCGTGGGGAGTTCGACACTGTTCTCACAACAATGGAGCAGGTACAGCTTGAGCAGCTGGAGCGTGTGGATCATGATGCCGTTGGTCCGTAGCGCGGCATCGGTTAGCTTCTTGACTACGAGATCGTCCGTGACGACGCTCTTGAGGCTTGTCTTGACGCAGCGGCAGTGCCGATCCAGTGGCTCCTCCATGTTCGCCATTCGAGCGCGTTCGCTTGAGCAGTGGAGGTGGCTCCTTCATGTTCCCCGTTCGCTTGAGTTAGTTGCAAACCCTAGACAGGTGTGCCAATGCGAGCAAATACAGAACCTACTGTGGATTGAAAGGAAGAGAGCAGAGCAGAGGTCCATGGTCGAGGTCCCCGTTCCCAACGATGCGTCGCATTTAAATGCGAGCGAGGAAACAGCAACCCTCCATCACAAACTACTTTTAATAAGCAGTCTTTGAGCCAACCAGACCAACTTTAGGAGGTCCTCATAAAAAAATCGGATTGTGTCGTAGTGAGCTGAGCTTTTGATATAGTAGAGATAGCGATTTCAAATGACTGACCCGGTGGCAAAATCACGTGAAGGTTCACGCGAGCCGAGCATTAACCAGCGAAAACACGATCTCGGGCCATTTAGTGCTGTTCAGTGCTCTGTGTGCATCGTTTTTAGCGGGAAACTAAGGGGTCTGGAGAGAGTTACACGTTAAGTACGGTATCTAAGGAAGATTGGCTAATCAGCAACGCGCATGAAGGCAGAAAGCCCCGCCAGTACCACTCTTGACCTAACATCCTCGACCATTTCGGCTCAGATACGTTGGAATCCAATCAAATTGTATGGGGAAAAGTGATGAACAAGTGAGCATTGAATGCCAAGTTTGTGCGCGTGTATCTCAACGAAGCCTGCATGCATGACAGCAAGCAAGGTATCAAATTGAGTTTCTTTGAACATATTGTGATTTGTACTTTTGGTTGCCGTTCCAAATCAAAACTAGATTTTTTTAGAACCTCCTCAAATCTGCCGTTTTTGGTCTGGTTGACTTGGAGACTGCTTGTTGAACTGTAAATCAAAGCTACAGATGCGCTTTTCTCTCTGGTTCGGAAGTATGTGTTTCCCATTCCACATACCTTCATCATGTCTAAGTGCGAGTAAATTCTTGCCAAAAAAGGGTGCTAATGACAATCATTTCTTAAAGAGCATCAATTTAGAGAATAAAACACCAGTTTATAGAGATAAGAGATTTTATACTGAAACCAAGTCACGCGTCTACCTGCGCTCTATTAAATACGGATGGAAGAGAGGTAGGCATGTAGCTTGATTTTAGTAAGGAAGTGCTTGACTCTCTAAATTTGTGGGACAGAAGAAATGATTGTCGAACAAACATTCCCTAGGAGAAAAATATGGAGCGCTCCAAATATTAGGAACGCTCCATATTTTCTTCGAGGCGGGAAAGCTGAAAATCTGAAAAGCTGCAAGAATGCAAGCGAGCAAGACGGCTGTATCGCCCACCTCTGTGGATGGCGGCGACTCGAATGCGTGGCGCTGGCGCAACGAGAACGACGCGATGAACACGCGTGACGGTACCAATCGACGCGGGTCGCTTGAGGAGAAGTGCGTTGGCACCTCTGGTACGTGCACCACTAAAGCTGCTGTATCATTCTTGCAAATAATTTTCAAATTTGAAAATGGACGCGCGGGTGGATCTTGGTGGCAAACAATAGTAAACAAGGAGTGACATGGCTGTGTGGCTCCATACAATACTAACTGCGATGCGATGTGCTGTGTAGTGGTATCTTTTGAAGAGCTGCTGGCACGAGAGCTGGAGAAATCGCAGCAAGCGCAAGGTGCGAACACTCAGGAGACGAGAACCGGGAACGGTGTGAGGCGATCGAATGTTCAGAAGAAGCCTTTTCTGAAAAAAGGAGATCGAGGATGGTGGATGCAGCGCCCCAACGTCAAGGCAAAGATGTCCAAGCACGTGCTCGTTTCGAAAGACATTGATGGTGCCGAAAGCAGCAGCTCCAAGGCAACCACGGTAGCTGCCAGCGCGAGCCTGCGGAGCTCGACCCAACAGTCATCAATTAAGAAGAACTCCAGGCTGTCACTTGATCATCAACAAAGTCAAGCATCTGATGTCTCTGACAGACGGCGGTGGATGGAACCGCATCAGCAGCAAGCAAGGCTACCGTCACCGCCACCGTTGTCGCCCCCAATTCGACGGAGACAGCCTATGCTAGAGCGACGCCCACCCTCGCCACCACCACCACCACCAGCATCGGTACACCAGTCTTACAGTGACTATGATCATCGTCAGATCGCCGACAGTCAACCAGTAGCTCGACTCAGTGATTCGATGAGGACAACAACAAGTGTCGACACGTTGGGAATGAGCCGAGTTCGCCAGTCCTACGAAGCTCAGTTGGAACGAGAAGCAGATGAACTCGCGGATTTTGAAGCGATTGAGCGAGAGTTGGCCGCAGAAAAGGACTCGTATCTCGTGGAGAAGCAGCAGTACCGTCATGAACAAGTCAAGGATGACTCATTCAAGCAAAAACCAGCTCCGTCGTGGCATTTTTCGTCTGGATCGCAATCCCAGCAGCGCTCATTGCGCCAAGAAACCAGCTTCCAGAGCTTCGATACGGGGTACGGTAGCGATGGTGGAAACTTGGAGCTGGACGGGCATTCGTTACTTCTGTTTGATGACGACCAACAATCGTCCCCGCATGGAGAAGACCAATTTGAGCCCATAAGTCAGTTTTCAAGCGATCGACGACGCATCAGCGAACATTTTGCAACACCTCGCCATCCGTACGCTGCATCTGAATTGAGTGCCATCAGCTTGAACGATTCCGAGTCTTGGGACGATCACCTGTCCCAGCAGTTATACCAACCTCGCGCTGGGAGTCTCTCGCCAATTTCTAAGCGTGACAGTGCATCAAGACTGCTCGACGTAGCTCAAAGCGATTTCGACAATGGATACGGGTCATTTGGAAATAACGCGATGAATTCGGCTCATCAATCAAGTGTGCGGCGAGCGAGCGATGCGCTTTCCGAGGATTTGTATGGATACAACGCAGCGGGCGGTAGCCACGCCGATGAGTTCAAAACGGCGTGCGGCGAGCCTCCAGTTTCAGCTCTGATGCAGCAATTCTTCGCGGGAAATCAAGGCTTTTCTTATGCTAACGCTGAAGACGATGAACAGTACGACACTTCTCACGATTCTGATTACTATCAGGATGAAGTAGACGCTGACCAACAAAGCGCGGCGCGGTCGCAAGGCAAGACTCGACGTGATGAAGTGGACGAGCCTGACAACTCACTTTCCGCGCTCAGGTCAAAAATACAAACCAAGCCAAGCAATAACGTAAGCTCTCTGGGAAAGACGGCAGCTTCAAACCAACCAGCAAGCGACAGGAGAGCAAAATCCAAGTTTGCTCCTGTGTCAGCACGAAATACAGCAAAGAGCGTTCCGAGCAAACAACAGTCGAACCCTCCAAGCTCCAAGACTCGAACTGGACCGATCCTGCCGGTTGTGATTGAAGAGAAGCTATTCGAACTGGAAGAAGAAGTCAAGTGCTACAAGGCGGAGACACTCCAGTTGCAGAAAAAGAAAGACTTTTACGACCAAGCAGTGAAAAAGCTGGCGAAAGAGCGCGAGGAGTTTGCGAGGTTCCAGAACGAGCAAGGTATGTTGATCGAGAAAGAGTGGGAGAAGGAGCGCCTAAAAATGAAACGCGAGGAGAAGCTGATGGAGCGTCAGATCAAACTGAAGCTGAGCGCCGCTGCGTCTCATCATGACCGTAAAGAGCGAGGCGAGATCGAAGCGCTGAAAGCACAGATTGTGAAGATGCAGCTGGACGAAAAGGCGAGAGCGGGCAAGTGGAAAGCGATGAATGACAACTTGAGGCAGCGCGTTGGGGTAAGCGCAATCTAGTGAGTACAGATGCAGATATTGATGCGCGCACACTAACAGAATTGTTCGTGTATGTTGTAAACGCAGGAACTGGAAGACAAGAACCGGGAGTTGAGCGAAGAGATCAAGTTCTTGGAGAAAGATCGTCTAGAACAGTGGGGAAAATATGAAGCGCTTCTGAAGGAAAAGCAGCGACCGAGCGAGTCGGTAACGCGATCGTACAATGGCTCTCATGCTCACTTTGATCTGGACGCGGAGCGAGAAATCCGAACCATGAATGACTTGTTCGCGATCAAGGACACTGCAGAAGAATTGCTGAAAGGCTGGCAAGACCGAGACGAAGACGAAGAGGATGCTGCCGTGCAGTCCAAGAGCAACACAATGGAAGCATTCAGGGATGATGCATCTGCAAATGCATCGCCATTTTTCTCTGCACGCCAGTACCAGTCTTCGACAAGTCGCCCTGCTTACAATGATACTGGTATTGGTGCATCTGGAGGAGACAAGGAACCTGTGCACCGTGCATCACCCACAGATTTGGCTTCATCAGCATCGTCGGAATTGACAACTGCATCAGCGAAGTATGGGGAAGACAAGTATGAACCAAATGCAGATGCTGCTACGACGCTATCATCCTCCAGGTCAGCATTTGAATCGAAAGAGCCGAAGCGCATCAAGGAAGAAATTGTGCAACCTGGTGGGAAGCGAGAGCTGATCTACACCGACGGCAGCAAGAAGATCTTCTTTGCTGATGGGAATGAAAAAGAGATCGATTCGAATGGCCACACAACGATCAGGTTCACCAACGGAGATCGCAAAGAGGTGAGTGAGCAGATCTGTGTTTGGCTTTCTTTATTTGTCTAGTCGCTCAAAGTTCTCTTGTTGCTCTGTTTACAGTTGTTTCCAGATACTGGCATCAGTATTTATTATTATTATGAAGCGCAGACGACACTGACGACGTTCCCGGACAAGACCAAAGTGTACGAGTTCCCGAACCAGCAGGTGGAGAAGAGCTTCCCGGACGGCACCACCGAGATCTCTTTTGCCGACGGCATCAAGAAGACCATTCGCCCCAACGGCGACGAGTTCTCCGTGTTCCCCGACGGAACGACCATGCTGGAGCAGAAAGATGGGCTGCGCGAGGTGACGCTGCTCAACCAGAAGAAGATCCGGTATTACCCCGACGGCAAGATGGCGTGGATCACGCCGCAGGGCAAGGAGACCCAGGTGCGCTCCGACGCCGAACTGAAGAAGCTTATGGAAGGCTTGTAAACCACACACGTGTATCAAGAAAATGTCGATGTGCAGCCCAACCCAACAAATCTAAACAAAATGAAGCCAACAAATGGATCCATTTGTTTCGAGTTCTTCGACGAGGGAGGATCAGCTCATCGGTGGTGCCACATGACGTCACCAAAGAGAGAGAGCTATCTATCCATCCAGACCGATTTTGCTTGGAGCAAGTGTGCTCTCTGGACTGACGCACCCGCCCTCTTCTTGTCCAATCGTGAGCGAGTGCGGTACATGATTTTCATCAATTTGATTGGTGAAAATTAGCACTGTTTGCGCTAAAAAGTGAACGTTTGTGAACAGAATCAAACTTTTCACAAAGTTTCATGGTGCGATTGTTAGAAATAATCTAGATGAGGAATTGTTGTTTGATAATTACTTATCTATCTATTTGAGACCAGCACAAAGAACAGCACTGAAGTATTTTAGTTCTAAATAGGTCCTCTTCTACGAAACAAATCGAAATGCACAGTAAAAAAGGCACCTTTGTATCGATACAAGCGGATGTCACTCTTGACTCCTTCCATTTCAGCTCCCCACCGCAAAGAACCCAAGCAAAGAAAAGAGAAACCAACTCGCCAAACCATGGACGACGACGCCACCGACCCGCCATCTCCACCACCTCTATCGCCAGGGCCTCGTGCGGTCGAGTGCCGCTTCTACCAGAGTCGCGTGACGAGTGCGCAGAAGCGCTTGGAACTGACCACGCGCGGCATTGAGCTCCTGCCTCCGCTTCACGCGCCATCATCGTCAGGCGGAGCCAGCAACACACGCGACAGGAACGCCGACGTCATCCCATGGAGCGACGTACTTGGCGCGTCCGTGCTCTCTTTGGACGCGCTCATGCATGTGCCTGGTTACAAGATCAGGGGCGCGGCTGTGGACCCTCGCACGGACTTTGTCGTGTACGGCTGCATCCCAAAGTCGAGCGCGATCAAGAAGTCGGTGCTTGCGACTGGACTGCAGGTGCTCGCGTGTTTCGCCAGCGATCCAGTGGATGAATCAGCGCAAGAGACCAACGATAAGAAGCGCAAGCGCAGCACTGCGCCTGTAACTGGACCCTGCGATCGAGTCCTCGTACAGTGGGTGTTCCGCTACAGCGCCGAGGATGCGGACACGTTTGTGCCGCAGATCGTGCAGACGATCCGAGAGCGTGCCGATCCGCGCACAAGCCAGCTGTCGAAAGAACAAAAAACAGTGGTTATGGCGCCACTGAGCCGACGGGTAAGTGACTGTTGATACTTCTGTTGGTGTTTGTTGCATTGGGGAGTGACTGACTTTGATGGTGATGTGCTCTTTCGCAGAAATATCTCGTGCTTGTGAACCCGGTTGGCGGGACAGGGAACGCCAGGCAAGTGTACAACAGTATCGCGGCGCCTCTCTTGCAGCAAAGCAATATCGAATGTGAAGTTGTGGTCACCAAATACCAGCACCACGCGACGGAAATCGCGTCGAAAATGCAGCTGAATAAGTACGACTGCGTCGTTGCAGTCGGTGGCGATGGGCTTCTTTCTGAAAGTAAGTTCCAATCCTGGTCTGCATGCTTTTATTCGCGATTGAATGAGTCTCTAATCTCCACGTTTGCTTTATGTACAGTTGTCCAAGGCATCATGAAGCGCTCTGATTGGAAAGAAGCTATCAAGCAGCCGCTCGGGGTACGTTTGAGTGAAATCAATGCCCGATTGTTTTGCGCATGACGGTTGGTTGACAAATGATTTATCTCTTGTGTGACTGGTTTTGAAAATGACACAGATTCTTCCTGCTGGATCAGGCAACGGACTCAATGCGACTTTGCTGTATCGAAGCGGCGAGAGCTTCGATCTCGTGAACGCTACCTACGCTCTTGCGAAAGGATCGCCGCAGGACCTGGACTTGGCGAGCGTCGTAAACGGCAAGGAAGATGTCATGTACTCATTTCTCTCGTTCGAGTGGGCGTTTATGGCAGACGTGGACATCGACTCGGAGCGGTATCGCATGTTTGGCGGCATGCGATTCACAATGTCTGCGATCGCAAAGCTGCTGTCCAAGCACAAGAACTACACGGGCAAAGTGCGGTATCTCTCGTCCGAGAACGACACAGCAGGTCCACCAAAGTACCACGATCGCGCAAAAGACCCGCTCGAAGATGGCGCAATGCGTCCGAAGCTGGACTGCTTATCGCTGGACGACAACAGTAAAGATCAAGATATCCTAGACGAGGCGACCCAGGAATGGAAGGAGCTCACCGGACCATACCACATGTTCTGGGGAGTGAACGTATCGCACACGGGTGCGCAGGGCTTCTTGGCTCCGAACGCTGGCATTGACGATGGCTACTACTACATGCTTGTCGTGGAAGGCGCCTACTCGCGCCTGAATATGACGCGGATGCTGTTTGGACTGGAAGATGGCACGCACGTCGGCAAGAAGCAGGTCCAACTGATCCGAACGCGCGCGTTCACACTGCAGGTGGACAACCCCAAGGACCGACTCTGCGTGGACGGCGAGCTATTCAGTGGTCCAGAGATCAAGGTTTGTGTGGCTTTTGTTGATGTTGTTGCTGCTGGTCTGATCATTGTTGGTGGTGACAACGTATACTAACTCTTCGCCAATTTGTTTGTAATGTCCAGATTGAAGTGCATCGAGCGCTTGGTCGTGTGATCTGCTTACCCCCGAAGCAGAAAGCTCCGTGATTTGATGTTGTAGTATAGAGGGTGTGAGGTTGTTGTTGCTCTCTGCGTGTGTTCGCCCGTAGGCAAGCAAACGTGATGGATGCAACCTGATGGTGATCGTCAAAGGCACACAGCGCAACGATCACACACGAAGTAAGAGTTTAATTTTTTTATAGTAATGCATGCGCCTTTGGATTGACAAGTATCACTTATTGGCAATGGCGTTACTGCGTGCAGTGGATCGCGATGTCGCTGGCTCTTTGGCTTCATTCACCAACTCAGCCTTGAGATCCTGGTCAAGAGTGATCTCAGGAGATCTTCCTTTACAAGAGCACCCATTTGTTCTTGTAAAGAGACTTTTTGCTCTGATTGGCTGAATCCGCCACGTTGAGTGCGGAATCCACCACTCGTGTTGAAGGTTGAAGTTGCCGTGACCCGCATTCTGTGCGCCATTCCGCAATTCGCCGCGTCGAAGACACAGCACAAGACAGACTAGGAGTGGGAAAGGAGACTTGATCGACATGTCTGTGCGCCGAGAAGTCATTTCGCTCTCGCAACTGCTCCAGCGACGAAAAACGTAAGTCTGACTTGGTGTGCCAAGTAAGAACGCATCTGTGGCGAGGTGACTTAACGATGCGACATCACTAAACTCTTTATTGATTTCATGTGTCTGCCAAATGATGTAGCGGGCCCACTTCTACTGGTGACCAGCAACTCCATCTGCCGCTATCACAACCAGCGCCAACACCCTCGTCGAGATATGGACCCGTTCGCCAACGAATGAGCCAGCAACCAGTGCGTGATACCCAGCGCCAACCCACGAGTCAACTTCCGCAGCGCAGTAGTCAGCAGCAATCTGCTGCGCCGCGACCATTTAGCCAAAGTCCGGCATTTTTCGATGCAGAAAGCATAGACAGATCAAATGACTTGACTTATTCACAGTCTCAAGAAGGTAAGTCAGCTGATCAGTTATTTGTGAGCAACCGAAAGTAGAGAGCTGACAAAATTATTTATGATGCTCAGCCTACGACGACTTGGGCGAATTTACATCGCAGTCCCAGTGCTCGTACCCACAGTCTCAGAACTTACTCTATTCAAGCCAAGACGAACTGGTTGGTGGTATGGTTCTCGGGTTTTCATGTTTGTGTTGATGATTGCACACTGGATCTGAGCAATTTGCAAACCCATGTAGAACCAGTTGCGATCAACACCTGGTCAGCGTCAAGTCGATCGCAATACGTTGTTGCAAGATGTGAACAAGCCAGCTTCTTCGTCAAAAGAACGAGCCCACGTCGATAAGGATATACTGGAGAAAATTACTGCACCGATCCAACAAGAGCTTACGCAGATGAATGTGTCACTCCGTACTCAAGCAGCTGATCACCGTACGCAGTTAGAATCGCTGAAAACAATCACGGACAATATCAACAACCTTCAAGGGTCCGTTCAACAGCTTCGCAAACAGGTTTTGTACGAACGTACTTCTGCACTTATCTTGATATGGCAATCGCTTGGTTCTCACCAATTTCAACACGCAGAATGAAGAGTTGAGTGCCAGCTGTGATACTTGCCAAGAAAAGATCGTGGATCAAGCGAGATCGATGAACTCGGCGATCAAGTCTCTCCAATCGAGGTTTGACAATATGGAAAACCAAGTCGAAGATCTAACAAACGACGTCGCCACACTTGCGCGATCGTGTAGAAGAGAGCGCCGGATCGGCACTGATTCACCTCGCTCCAGAGAAACTCGGTGGAAGCGCAAGGATATTTTTCCTTCTGGTGAGACGTATCGGAGATCCTTCATGGGTTCTGGCAGACTCTCGAACGGTACTCAATCTCAGTCGCAAAGGGGCTACGGCGTGAATGATATCGACGACAACGATGACGATGACGATGATGAGCTTGGGCTTCGTCGCTCATTGCTGCGGATCGAAGAGGCGAGGGCAAAGCGCCGTCGAACCCATTTCTTCAAGGACTAGCTGCGGCGTTGTCAGACACAGAGGGGACGGCAAGCGCATGTGTCAGTCGGTGTAAGTAGACTTACAAGATTGAAGAGCGCTTTATTCTTCTTTTTCTTCTCTTTTGCACAGGCACAACACACGAATCGCTGCCATATGAATGTCTGCTTTGATTTCATTCTCTTCGTTGGTCAACTTTCCCTCCCGTGATCTCTCATAATTGTATATGCTGCTTAGAACTCTGGTCGGTTCTGCATAAAAGAAAGCGTCACAGAACACAAACAAAGCACAAGCGGTCAGCACAGCCCAACAGCGTCATCCGCACTGGATTACTCGTCGCACGATCAGAACGCATACACAAACCATCACCACACAAGCGGCGCGCACACACATACAATCACAATACACAGCACTTACCGGGAGACCAGCACCGTGGGTTGGGTCACGCACGAGCTTTGCGTACTCTTCGCGGAGTCCCTTGCAGGCAATTTTGTGGTTCACGCCGTTCTCCATGTAGCAGTTCGCCAGCTCTTCGCGCACAAGCTTGACGGTCTCCTGCGCGAGGAGCGTTCGCTTGGCGTAGTCCTCCTCGGCGGCGCGGATCGCCAGGATCTCTTCCTTCGTGCGGAGCTGGGACTTGAACATGATGGCGGTGCTCTTTTCCTGCTTTTTCGACGACGGGCAAGCAAATCTCTTTTCCTCACAACGCTTTGCTTTCCGCGGGTGCGTGCTCTCTCAAGGGGTGGTTTTGGATGGGGAGGCCACAATTGCGCCACCACCCATACAAAAAGCAAGATCAAAAGGAGGGGAGTCCAGGACTACCTTTCCTGTTCCACAAAGTACGTTAACTAAAACCCTTTACATTTGCATACTGTTGAATCATCAGAAGAAGCTCATTTATGCAGATAAAAAGAATTGTAAAAATGGAAAATGGTCACTTCGGTCAAAGCTTGATTTTTTTACAATGGAGAGAGGAGAGCGAGCGAGATGGCATAAGGAACGCAGCAACGAGCACACACGCCACGCCACGCCACGACACCACACTACAGCTGCATATATCTGCTGCTCGACATGGACATGTTCCCGTACGACGACGCGCGATTGCTGACCGCGGCTCGGCGGAGGCTGTCAACCCACTCTTTCTTCGTCTCCAGCGACTTGGCGTGCAGGTGCAGCGGGTAGTACTTGTTCTCGGCGAACGAGATGCTGAACGCTTCCGGGATCGCGTAGTTGTCCTCCACAATCGCGCCAGTCATGTCCATGGGCGGGTTGTCGGAGCGGCAGCGCTCGTAGTCGTCCTTCGTGTCGTAGAACGACAGCTGGTTGCCTTGGAGCACAAAGTAGCGCTGCTGCCACTTTGCCTTGGACGACGCATGTCCGGGCATCATTTGCTGCTTAATCAGGTACCCAGCGAGCACGCTCGCGAACGCCGAGACGGCAAACTCGGTTGCTCGGTACTGACCTTGCTGCGCCGTGTCCGCGAGTCGCTTCAGCGTCGCGTTGTGGTTCAGCACGTGTTCCAGCTCGTTCGTCTTGAACTCCAGTGTCGCGCGCAGCCCGATGATCTCATTCTGGCACCGCTGCTCAGCTTCTTTGACGCTCAACTCGCACTTCTGCTTCTGCTGCAACGACAGCTCCTGCATCGCGCTGGCTTGGCCCTGCGCGATCGCTACCTTGACGCTCATGTCGTTCATCTCCTTCTCCAGCGCGCGTACTTCGGTCATGTGCGCGACGTTGCTCATCTCCGTGCGCTGGATGACCTGTCCCATGACAGCTTGACTCACGAATTCACAGTACGCAGCATTTGCCGACGGTCCAATCGCGCGCGAAAAGTACTCCTCGTGGAGCTTGTCGGTGGTCACCTGGAGGAACTCTTGGGTCTCGCGATGCAGCTCCATCGCCGACTTCTGGCTGTTCTCCTCCGTGGCTTCCAAGTACTCCTTCGTGGGGCGACTCAGCTTGTTGAGCACATGGCGACAATACGCCATCGACGCCGCAGCATTCTGCTGCTTGAACGTGTCAAAGATACTCGAGAGAGTCACACGGAAACTCTCCAAATACTGGTTCGTATCGTCGCTGATATCCGAGTCCACCACTTCGCGAAGACGCTTCTTTGCGATGCGCTTGCAGATCTTGTGGACGTGGTCCAGCGTCTCCTCCGAGCATGGCAGTCGTGTTCGCTCGATTCGGATCGGGTGGTCGTCCTCTTCGTCCTCCAGCACAGGGATCATCTCGCTTTCGACATTTTCCTCCTCTTCCTCCTCGGTCGGCGAGCCGGGCTTCACCGAGATGTTACGCAAGTTGCCGTACTCGTCAAACATGGCATTCTCGCCCTGACCATAATCGATCGCAGAGAACGTGTTGCGGTCGTCACTAGCGTCTTCGAAATCGGCGTCGTTTTCATACTGCTCAGGTGATGCGAACGAGCGAATGCGTGACGCGATCTCTTTCTTGTACAGTTCGATCGAATCTGCGAGCGCATCGTCGCATTGCGCTTGCACGACGCGGCTCCACGCGCTCGAGATCACTGGCGCCTTCCCGCTGTTCAGTGCTTCAACGTACGACTTGACGAGGTTCGTGTACATGGCGCCGTTCAGCGTCTTCCCAAAGAGCATCTTTGGTTTCGCCTTGTCGAAAAGACGCTTACGCAGCGTCTCAAACGCGGAGCGGAACTCGTCACGAAGCCCATCGTACGGAACTGTGGGCAGCGAGCGCAGCTTTTGCTCGTCATCGACGGGTCGCACGAGCGTGACGCAATCGCGCTGGCGGAAGAAATCCGAAAGTAGCGACCGAATCTGGTCCTTCGCGACGGCGTCGTCACTGTACCCACCCTGCGGCTTGAGCGCGTTCTCCAAGTACTGCTTCGACGAGATCTTCTTGCCATTGTCCAGCAGCTGGAGCGTAAAGTCGCGCACCACCCACATGAACGACGGGAAGAAGTCGTGGAGATCCATGCCGCCTGAGTCCTTCTGCGCCGAGGACGTCTGGATGTGCTTCGAGAGGTTCACGACGAGCGACAGGTCTTCAATCGCGTTCCCGTCGATCACGCCACGACTGTTGTAGATGAAGTTCGTCGCGAGCAGCAGCGCGAGCGCGAAGATGCGTGTGTCGTGGGTCTGCTCGCGGTCCACAGATCCCAGGCCTTCTGTATCTAAGAAAAGGTAGTTCGTGCCGTCGTCCATCACGATCGGCTCGCCCCACATCCAGATACCCTTCGTGCACGCATTCACCGTTCCGCCGACAGCGAAGCCGGCGCTGTCCATCGAGTCGGACGCCACGCCGTCATTGTCGACTTTGCGCGCATGTCGGACCAGCAGGTTGAGCAGGAACGATTTCCCCGTTCGGTACAGACCCGCGACGGCGACCACAACGAGCTTGCCCTTGATCTTCTCGATGCGCTCGCACGCCTCCGGGTTCACGCTGAAGCTACCGTCGTCAGCGACCAGCACGAACGGGATCGGCTTCACTGGCTCCTCGCCCATGCTATCGGCTCGTTGGGTTCACGTGCGGCAGGCGAAGTGAGAGAAGAGAAGCAGGCGCGCGCTGACTGCGTCCTTGCTCCGCCTACTTGCTTGAGTTGCTTCTTTCTTTCTGCCAATTTGTATGCTGAGCTGTTTGTGCGTGAGCGTGGGTACGGTCGGCTGCCGCCACCATCTTCGTGTCACCGATGAGGAAACGGCTCAATTCATCTCACAGTCTGAATCAAGGTCAAACCCACACACACACATTTTATCCGGACATTGTACACATTGTGTGTGATAGGTGTTTGGATTTTGGGTTAAAGGATGTACTGCTTTTTGAGAGTTTTGGTTTTATGGGTGAAATGGTTGCTGTGTTTGTGCGATGGGTGTTTGGTTTTGACTTTTGGATTTATGGGTGTAACAATGGGAGTGTGAGCACTTCACAGCTTTATTCAAAGCGTTGGTGGCGGAGCTGAATTGCTCGCTTGACACACCAGAAGCAAAGGACGTGCCAACTTCGTGACGGACACATCGGATCACGATGGCACCCAAGGCAGGAGGAGGAAAGAACATGAAGCGCGGCGGCAACAAGCACGGCGTGAAGAAGAACGGCGGCGGTGGAGGCGGCATGAGCAAAGGCAGCATCGGCAGCGGTGGCAGCAAGAAGCCGAACCTGAAGAAGAAGTCCAAGCTGGTGGTGACGTTCGACCCGGAGAAGCGAAAGTACGTGTGCTGCTGGACGCGCCCGTCTTTATACCCAGCGCACTTGATACTGACGATTGATTATGTGCATTGTTGTGCGTGTTCAATGGTGCTGTTGCAGGGAGTACTTGACTGGCTTCCACAAGCGAAAGCAAGAGCGCCGACGCTTTGGGCTGGACATGGAAGCGTTCAAGCAGCAGAAGAAGCTGTTGGAAGCCCGAAAGCAGGTACGAGCACGCCACATCGCCATTTTTCTTTCTAATGTACTCTAGATATATCTCACGACTATTGTGTTATGTGTGCGGATAACAGAGACGAGAGGAGCAAAAGGCGAAGCTCGCGGAGATGAATTTGCTGGAGCCCCCCGCTGACGCGGAGGAGAAAAAGGTCGAATCCGAAGACGAAGACGAAGATGAGGCCGCGATGACCAAGGTCATGCATTTTGACGACGAGCACACTCAGAACAAGTTCGGCGATGTCGTGACGGTCACCACGTCGATTGGCGACTTGAAGAGCGACGAGAGCGAAGACGAGATCAGTGACGAAGAGTACGACATCTCGGAGGACGAGGACGAAGAAGGCGGCACTGGCGCTGTGAAATCGGGCGACGCGCATTCAAAGTACAAGGAGAAACAGCTGAGTCTGTTCCAGCGAATACAGCTAAAGCGCCGCGGCATGGCGCTTCCGTCGAAGCGCGCCAAGCTGAAAGACGCGCGCGCGAACCGCAAGGCAACGCTGGGCAGGAAAGGCCACAAGGCGAAGGCGCCCGCTCGCGGCAAGGACAAGGACTCGGTCGAAGTTGTTGCCAAGCCAAAGAAGGGTGCGTTCGGCAAGGGCAAGTTTTCCAAGCGCTAGTTTAATTTTCGCTGGCGCTTTCATAGAGAGAGGGACGTGTGATCACAAATGCATATCAATAATTCAATCGCGAGGCGATATTTGCTCTTGTCATTTGAGAATCAGACGTTGTTGCCATCTCACTTCTTTGGGATACAAAACGCAGCGAGAAGCGTAAAATGGATGCATCGATGAAGTTAAATAGATAGCCACGCAAATGAAGTGCAAGGAGAGCTACTGGCAGGTTACCACACGAATGTTGCCATTGCAGACACGAGCGCAGCGCCGAGTGTGATGAATCCGGATTGCGATGACATGGCGCGAGTGGGTACGGCGGTACTCTGCGCGACACCCGCTGTTTTTGCGTTGTCACTGTCGTTGGTGCTGTTCTCCGCCACCAGTTTGTCTTCAGATGTTGTCGTTGAAGTCATCTCATCACGATCGTCGTCGCTCGCCTCTGACTCAGCAGATGACGTCTTCAAACTTGATTCTGAGCCTGTAATGGATCCGAGTGTGGTGTCGGACATCACGTGATTCGACATCGTCTTAGAACTGTCGTTCGTTGCCCCAGCGGTACTTGACGTCGGGGGTTTTACCTGCACATCTGGAGACCCCGCTTGGGAAATGTCCACTGGAGCACCAGTCGGTCGAGTTATGGGTCGATAAGACACCGGTTTCGCATTGGGAGACGCAGGCTTCACGACTGATACCGGCTTCATTGGCGGTTTAGCGCCTATCGTCGCGTCTGTGACCGGACCAACCATTGTCGCGGCATCAGCAGTAGCCATTGCAAGCAGCCAAATTGCACAAACGATCAATTTGCTCATGTCAATTGGCGTGCTATTTATCGGGCTGCTAGTTGACAAGTGATTGATGCCTGGGAGGCTAATTCAGCGCTGATGTTGGCGGTTGCCACGTAAAACCATCGCCGAGTCAGTGCGCTTCGCTCATGTGCAACCCCCTACCCCATCGAATTGCGGTGTAGATGTCGGTGAGATCGCACACTAAACGCGTAACTTTACATCTGCAACCTCGTCAAAAAGCATTCAAATGAGACTACCACACCAGTGCGATCGGAAAGGAACGATCCTCGAATTTTCGAAAACATCAAAATTAATCTTCCACGATGGTTATACTTTATGCGCAGTGTTTCACATGGAAGTTGGGTCGACTAATTCCCAGCCTCCATGGGAAATGCACGAGCACGAGCACATGAAAAGTGACGGATTCGTCCAAGGTTGGCCTTGGTTCAAGTTTACTGCTGGAAGAGACGTGCACTTAGCGCACCGAAAGCTGGGCTTGAGCTTGAAGGATCTATTGAAATTCAACTTCAGACTTCAGTCATTGCGTACTGCCAACGATTTTCGATACGCAGCGCACCTTGTCGGTCCACTCCTGCAACTTTGCATTTAGTTTTGCCTCTTCTTCAAGATACTTCTGCTTCCAGCTTTGCTCTCGCACGAGGAGATCAGCTTCGATTTGTTGCTTCTTTTTCGCCAGCAGTAGCTCTCTCTTTTCATCTGGTTTGGTGTGAAGGCTAGAAAAGAAAATGATGTCAGAATACAATTTTTGGTCCTATAACTTAAAATCAACCTTCAAATCTCACCCTTGATCATGCTGCTTGGAGTAGTATTTGCAGGCACAGAAGAGTGTGAGTTTGATAAATGAATTGAACAAGATGAAAGTATTCATGGATGGTGCCTTACCTGCATTGCCTTCTCCAGTTTATTCTTGAGCACCTTTTGATCGGCTAACTTGGACTCCAATCTCTCATCTTCGTTTTCAAGCTCATTTAGTGTGTCGTACTGTAGTGTAAGTTCTTTCTTAAGTTCTCCATTCTTCGCTCGACAAGCCTTGCATCGGGCTTCGAGTTGCTTTGTATTGTTCACCAAGTTCTGCGACATCTCTTGAAGCATCTGAGTTCGATTTTCATACTCCTGTATCTCGATTTCCACCGCATTGATATGATCATCAACATCACTGATCTTTGAGCTCTCTGTTTGAGTCTCCATCTCGCATAGTTTACTCTTTAGCTGATTAGGAATAAGAAACTGTGAGCATGATATCAGCAGATTCTCGCGCAAATACACGCTTTACCTGGCTGATCTCAGCTTCCTGTTTCTCCGTCACAGCCTAAGCAAACAAAATTCGACAAGCAGCTTTAGAGACACGAGTGGAGAACATACCTAAAACGGTCAACGTACTTCTTTTTCGCGCAATGACCCGCTGAGGCTTTGAAGCTCTTTGGTTTTCGTTGCGAGGTCTTGCTGCATCTTGGATGTGTCGAACTTGACATCTCCACGCTCGAAGGTACACACTTTCTGTTCCAATTCAGCGATACTCTCCTAGAATTGCAGCATTAATTAGCGTACTGGCATATTAACATTGTGCAACGACTCTTATACCTCTTTGTTGTGGATTTCTTCGTCGAGCGCCTTCAATCTGTATGGCAATTTGAGTTAGTGATGCGACGTATTGATGGTAGCCCATGCAACGTACTTCGAGTCCAGCAGATCTTGTTCTACTTTCAGTGCCCCGACCACCGAGTATATGTCTTCATTGGCCATCTGAGCCCTCTCCAGCTCTGTTTCGCACACAGTTAGACACTCCACGATTATAAGCTCTCAAATATAATCACCGAGTCACCTGATGTTACGAAAGTAATTCTTCTGCGCAACGATGCGATTTCATTTTTCATTTGCGACCGCATCTTCTTCCGCTTTGCCTTGAGTTTAGTGCTTGATCGCTCTGCACATTCATTTCAGCACTCAAATGAGCCACATGTACTAGCATTCTCAAAATTACCCCTTGTACTTACCATTGTCAACTTTGAGGCTCGCTATATCCTGTAGCAATCGTCTTTTGACCAGCTCAGCCTCTTTCTCTTCGGACCGAACTGTAAGACGCAACTCTTGGATGTCATCATGAGCCTGCTTTAGCTGAACCTCCAGCAGCGAGTTTCGATCAGAGAGTTCTCTCGCCTCGAGACCCATCTGCACGCTGTGCTGCTCGATGTATCGCTGCTTTGCTCTAAGTTTCTGACGCTCAGCATTGATTTCATCGAGACAAGTCGGCTCGCCAAGTTTCGCAAGAACTGATTAACCATAAAAGCAGATTTAGCAATTTAACAAGCACATAATATAAAACGGTGCGCAACAAACCAGTCTCAGTTTTGACTTTGATCGATGCTTCGAGGGATTCCAGCTTCGCTGAATACGCGTTCGAGAGTGTCACTTGGTTTCTTGAGCTCACCATACCAGCCCGCAAAATCTGATACTCTTGATGGAGCTGACTAACTTGGGCTGATCGGATCGCAATTGCATCTACGAGTTGGGTTATGAATCAATCAGACGTGCAAAAACTTTCCTAAACCATTGTTTCTCGACAAGTGTACCTTGAAATTGCTTTTGCTTTGCGTCGATCACTGCCAGATTTTTCAAGATCGCGTTAGCTTGGTGAATAATGTGCATTTCATCCAACAGTATGACTTACAGATTTTCTTTTCTTCCAAAAGCTGCAGATTCTTGAGATCGCTTCCGAAAATGCGCTTAAGCTCGTTGTTACGGGATTGCTCCTTTCGAATGGATTTCTGCACACAGAAACACACAGAAGTACTATGAGCCACTTGCCTGAACGACAATAAGCAAACCTACAACACACGAACCTTAAACTGCTCGATCCGACCATTCACAGTGTCGACATTTTCTTCGCTCTGTTTGATGCCCTCCATGAGTTCCATCTCGGAGTGCATCATCTCCACTAAAGCACACAAAGGCACCATAGGGCAAATCAGCATTCATTATTGGAGCATCAAGACGACGTTCTCACGCTGATGTCAATAGTTCAACAGTCCACTCACCGATGTACTTGCGCAACTCGTTGAACTCGTCGACTGCATGCTCGTTCTGCATCGTCACGTGCTCCGGTTGCTGTTCTTTGCTTTTCGTGCTCATGGTGCTTCCTGCACTGTGCTCTGTCTTGGTGGCGTCTTGAACTTCAACTCGCAAATTGGCGAATGCAGAAATGGCGCCAAGTAAAGACGGAAAAGGTGAAACTGACAATCATTCTGCAAGTGAAATCTCCCTCTACAAGAGCATTGCCAAAGGCAACCTCCTTCCTTCCTGAAAAGCACCGCCACTTCAACATCTTCCGAGTGGCTGAAACATCTCATGAGAGCACAGAGATGAAGCGCTGTTGAAGCTCTTTGATCGTGGGACATGAACTATAGATAAGCAATGATGCCGAAGAGCTACATGGGCACCCCGAGCTTCTCACGAACGAATAAAACCAATCTTGTATTCTCAACTGACTGTGTGCGGTTTGCGCTCTTCCTAGATAAAACAGAAACGCGGCATCATATATATCTCATGTCTACTTCCACACCTTGATGAGACCGTCGCGACCGCTCGAGACAAGCATGGGGCCATTCAGATCCACAAGCGTCAAGTCCAAGATGCAGTCAGTGTGTGCGGGAGACGGTGCCACGAGTCCTCGGCGCTCCATCGTCACCGCATTCTCGACGCCGCCGCCAGCAGCAGCGACACTGCTCACACTCCCCTGCGATCCGTAGTACGACGAATCTTGGCAGATGGTGATGACAGGAGCGGTCAGTTTGCTCCACGCCACCTCGGGCTTCGTGATCGGCGCAGGGGCTCTAGTAGAAGCAGGAGTCGCGGCAATCGCATCATTGCCGTTCCCCTGCTGTTGGTGCGAAGAGCTCATGCGCCACCAATCACTTGGAGCGTTCTGTGTGTCGTAAAACGATTTGGACTCGCCACTGCCAGACACCGTGTACGAGTTCTTCCCGTTGCGGATGTCCCAGTACCGAATCTGCTTGTCCTCGCCGCCAGTGATGAGTGCGTCCGACATACCACGGAAGTGCAGCGACGGACACAGAAGTGCGCGCACACTCGGTTCCTCGCTGTGCGACGTCGCCGCGATATCGTCAAACGCAGTCCCAATGCCGTAAATGCCCAAGAAACTGCGCAACACACTGCGGCTGCGGTGCGGAATTGGAACGTGGAGCAGCGTCGGACACCGGCCAGCCTCCGCTTCAGACGCTTGCACGTGCAGCGTCCGGAAGATTGCACGACAAGCGCCAATACTCAAGTCAAACACAGCGACCTCGCCGTCGCCCGCGGCCACAAACACTAACGGCACAGACGTCTCGTCAAGCGGAAGAGTGTTTGGAAGACCGATACAGGGCTTCAAGCGGTGGATTGACCGGTGTGACGAATGGCGCCAAATGCGGATCAACACAAGGAAACGGAGATCCCAGAGACAAATAAATCCGCGACTCGTACCCACCGCAAACCAGCTCACATCCAGCGAGTGCGTCATGCAGGTCACGTAGCCAAGTTCAGGGGAAACCTCCAGTCGCCACGCCTCGCGCCGCATGCGCAAATCCCACGCGCGAATGTCTCCATTGCGCGTCGCGTAAATCAAAAGTGACTCGGACACGTTGTTTAGGTAGTCGAGCACCATGACGGCGCTGTTCTCACATCGAAGTTCTTTCAACCCTGTCGCGTGGAAATTGCCACCAACAGCATTGACTTTGTCCACGCGGAAGACGTGAACGCTGCCATTGCTGGACGCAGCAGCAACCGAGTGACTGTTGTCCAGCACAATCATATCGGTCAGCACGCCGCCTTGACCGTCGTATGTGCACCGAGAACCCTGGTTAATGCTGTGCTGCATGGAGCGAATCGACCAAAGCTTGACAGTTCCATCATTCGACGCCGAAGCCAAGAAGCTGAAATCCTGTGCAGCACCGATTCGATTCACGGCACTGGTGTGCTCAGCAAGCTCAGCCACCAGCACGTTCTTGCGAGGACGCCAACTGCGGTACGAGTACGAAGTGTACGTGCCCGACGCGGTCACGGTTGCAGACGGGTTACCGGCACCGACACCATTGCCAGCTCCAGACGGTAAACCAAAAGGCGTAGTGTTGTGGATTGGGTTTGATGCCAGTGATGCTGCAGATCCCCCACCGTTCACTCCAGCACCTCCACCACGATCACTTCCTGGAGTTGCTGAATTGCTCGGCCCAACACCGTTTGGAGAGCTCTGTAGGGTCGTGTACGGACTCATAGGATGATTGTAAATTGAGTAGTAGCTTCCGTCAGTTTGTCGCAGGGATCCAAGATCTGGAGGTAATGGCGGAATCCCGAGTGCTGTCAAGCGAGCGAGGAGCTTCCGTGAATTGCGAAGCGCTGGATCCATTGCAGATTCCTTGAATGCGAAGTAGTGGTGGTAGGTGGAATGCGCGTTCCGCATCATACGCTGGCGGGATGGTGAAATTGGGGATTGGTGCGGATCCAGGAGACCGCCAACGCCGTCACCGCCGTACATGTCGCGTATGTTCATGTTCAGCATGCTCACCATGACTCCACCACTAGTTGGCGCAAAGTGGTTCGAGTCAACGTGTGCTGGAGAGTGACCAACTGAAGGGACTCCAGATTCATCGTAGCCGCCTGACCCTGGAGCCATTGCTGACACTGCACTACTTGAGCTCATCGACGACATTGGCAAACTTGGAGCTTCCAGACCGTACATCTTGATGATCACTGATAAAGGAAGGTTGTCCAAGAGCTGGGTCTGTTGGGGAGTCATTGCACCACTGTTTGCGACTTGTCCGTGGTTTGACGCCACGATTGCGGTTCCAGGGGTTGAACGGAAGTTTGTGGCACCTTGCTGCATGGTCACCAGCGCAGTCGAGTTCCCTGAAGCCACCGTTGTCGAAGCTGGAGTTGTGGGCTGGCTTACAGACTGCAGAGAGAGCCCGATCAGATTCGAGCTCTTGAGAGGCTGTGCGGTTGATAGCGCATAGCGCATGTCTGGAACGTACAGCACGCGCAAATGAGAGCGCGAAATCTTTCTTGCGAATGGGTTCCCGCTTGGAGGCGCAAGTGCTGACGCGTTGCCACGCTCTGTACTCGTGTGCCCTTGCATTCTAGCAGCTTGCTCCGAATGTGCTAGCTCCATCGTGCTTCGCATATGCATCGATGCAACCGTCACGTACTGTTGCATGAGCCTGAGCGCTTGGATTTCGTTCTTCCTGTGCTCATAACTGCTTGGCGTATTTTCTCCTCCCATTGAGCCTGGCGAGTTCGACGGCATGCGATTGAAGCTGTAATTATCAAGCGAATCAACGCTCGATAGCACATCTCGGTGCCGTCGACCGCCCCGCTCTTCTCTCTCACCGTCGTTCGACATGAGGTTCAGGAAACTCTCCATCTCTGCGATGATCTCGTTAGAGCCCGATGACGAAGCGATCAGCGCAGCGTCAAAAGTTTCGCGAGACACATGTGGACGACAGCAATCTCTCAAGCGAATAAGCACATCCTGCTCGTGCTCGTCGAGAAGAAACACCATGCTTTTCTTCAGGAAGGGACGCAGTAGCGGACTCAGAAAGACGTTTGCATCCACGCTCCCCATCTGAATCGCGACGTGGATCATCAACTTGAGTACTGCGTCACGGATCCACCAGCTCGGGTGAAGAAGCAGCGAACACGTCATCTTTGCCTTTTCAACCAAAGCGCTCGTGTTCTTCTGGAACAAACCCAGTTGACATAATCCGCTCAGGCACTCGAGGGCTTTTGTGATCACGATTTCCTGGACGTCGAAGAGGGCTTGCTCGATGCAGGGTAAGATGTAAAGTTCGACAGTGACTCGACCGACGAACGAGCAGAGACCGACAATGTAATCGAAAAACGCGCCGCGCAGTTCCCAGTCGCGATCGTTCAGGAACGTGATCAACTGCGGTAACACCACATCCAGAGTGCGTTCTCGTCCAAAGAAAACACACAACCGAGTGATGTCGACAAGAAGTGCACGCTTCACGAGCGCGGACGACGATTTTTGATCCGGAGCAGCCAGTTGGATGACAAATCGAGAGATCATCTTGTGCAGTCTGTTGAGCTCCTTGTCAAAGCTGTTCGACGCCAAGTACACCGGCGCCGCTGCGTTGCTGTCACCCCCCCTGGCGGACATTCCTGAAGCAGAAGCCTGCGACGAGTTCGAACTTGCCAGGCTTCTCTGCTTCATCGCATGAGCAATCTCCAAGAATCGTCGACTTGTTGCTGCCAGCTGCGGCAAACACTCGGCAAACGTGATTCGCACCATTTCATCTGGATCTGCTGGAAACGGGGTCA
Organism: Pythium sp. MPC-2022a; assembly: GCA_038050625.1. Classification (NCBI taxonomy): domain Eukaryota; phylum Oomycota; class Peronosporomycetes; order Pythiales; family Pythiaceae; genus Pythium; species Pythium sp. MPC-2022a. The sequence goes on from JALBZB010000277.1 coordinate 23,573, forward strand.
TCGCTGGCAAGATGTATTGCGGGAAAATCGAAGCATCCGAAAGCGGGAAGACCTCAATCAGGGACAGCAGAAGCGTCAGCGTTCGAAGCGCAAGAGCTCGGACCGTAGCACTCGGATCTTCAAAGAGCTCCAACAGGAACGGAATCAATCTCTGCAGGCGCACTTCATCGGTTGCTAGTTTACCAAGTGACTTGATCAAGTAGATTGCTGTGATCTTGGACTCGGGCACTTCACAGTGCCGGATGCTTGAGCACACCAACGAGAGAATGATCACAATTCCATTTCGATCTCCAGACCATGGCTCCGTATTCTTTCGTCGTGTCTTTCGAGTTTTGTCCGAACCCTCGGGCTGCCCATTCTGTCTCGCTCCCGATGTTTGTGCGCTTCCACCGTACCCCTCGTCGTCATTTCGTGCCGCACTCGAAGGCTCTTCTTCAATTTTACCAAAGTTTCGCGGTTCGTTAGTGCTGTCAAGAAGCAGCGACTGCTTCTTCTTTTGCGTCAGCGCGTTGTACTGGTCGTGCAATTTCTCGATCTTCTTCTTCTGCAACGTGCCGCTGAGGTTCGTCATGTCTCCTTCTTTTTCTTTCATACGCTCCAACTTGGTCATCGTCCCGTTGTCTCTCTCCATTCGTCGACGCTCGGCAGATCTCACCGGAGTATTTTGCTCCAACTCCTCGATCACACGCTGAGCGACATGCGTCTGACCGTCAGCTGCAACGATGTCCATGTTGACCAGTCGATCCGAGCCGTACCCTTCTTTCAATCGCAACTTGAAAAACTCTTCTCCTTTCGGATCTTCAACTCCAGTCACTTCCCGCACGAGACGCCCGTAGTACTTGCACACCAGCCGGATACGCGCGTCTGGGATCTTGCCACCGCGACCCAGTACGAGCACGAGGAAGCGGAAGAGAAAGCTCTCAAAGTACGACGGAAAAAGTCCTTGGCTGCTCGTGTACCTGGTGAGATAATCCTTTGCTGACGAACGCGCATGAGGGTCCAGCTGAAGCATATGCAACAGCATTTCTTCAAGACGTGGATCGCCGATTTTCCTCAACGACGCTCGCAGATGCTCAGTGTAGCCCGTCCGATATTTGAGCAGACTCGGGAGCTCAAACAGCGGTTTCCCGCCTAAGAAGACCTCAGCGATGACACAACCTGCCGAAAAGATGTCCATCGATTCCTGCAAGTTTCCCTCTCGTTTGTTTCGCATGAACGAAGGCATACTGCCCGGAAAAGAGCCACTTGACGACGTCGGCGTAGCAGCATGCGAAGGAGTCGACATACCGCCATTTCCCATCGACAGAAAATGTTTGTCCATTTCCTCGACGGACACCTCGCTGTCTGCCATACGCGACAGCATCATCGCATCAGCGCCTTTCGAGGTTGCGCTTGAAGGTGTACCTACACCGGACATTGTCGACGAAGAGCCGTAGAACCGCTCAGGGGCAACGCTGCAGCCGCGTCGAGTCGCATCGATAGCGCTGAAGTAGTAGTTGTAGTCAGCTGGGTCGTCTTCTGGTATGTAAGTGGGCTTGAACGGTGCGAAATCGGTCAAGAAGATCCAATTCCAGCTCGTGACCATGATGTTCTCCTGCTTGATGTCGCCGTGGCAGATGCCCTTCGAATGACACTGCTCCAACGCGCGTAAGATCTGGAATGCAATCCACTTCTTCTCAATCTGGGTCAAGAACGGCCGCGAGCAAATGCGGTCGTACAGGTTGGAGCCGAAGAACTGACGCACCATGAACGCCACGTTATACTTGGTCGACAATTTGTAGTCGGCATACGGGATCACATTCGGCTGCTGCTCGATTGTGAATGCAAGCGACACGCGCCTCAACGCGACCTGCGCGCCCGTCAGGCTTTCCCCTGGATCGTACTTGCGGTAGATTTTCACGACCAAGTGACCTTCATCGCACTTGCAGCAAATGGTTTTCAGAAACTTCCCGTCGCCAATCAGACTGCTGAACACGATATTCATCGACCGCGGTGAGTAGTCCATCAAGTACGTGCGGTACTGTGACGCGCTGTCAAGCTGACTCTGCGGTTGCGCGCGCGGCGCTGCATTCCCCATCTTGGTCGATCTGCCTTCTTGCGCTCGTCTTCCTCGTCAGCCGCCTGTTTTTTAACCGCTTGGGTTTGTTCTCTCGAATGCCCCACACGCTTAAGCGATGCCTCGTGAGAGCGTACAGATCTGCGGACACTCACTGCCGTGTGCGCGCACTCGTTGGTGAAGATGCGACCTGCAGGGTCAATAGCTCTTCGCTCGCTCGCTCGCTCGTTGGCCGGACAGAGCTCTTCGCTTCTTCACAGTCGCAACCGCAATGGCAATACACAAGCAACATACATTTGGCGGGCTTTCCCTTTTCCTTCCTTCGATCATTGTCCCCTTTTTTCCCTCGTCAGTGTACCAGTTGCAGTGGTACACCACCCACGCACGCAAGCGAAAAGATTCACAGAAAACGTACGAGCTGACGTAACCGTACCTACACGGAAGAGCGCTACTTCAGTCACTCGATTAAGTGCGATAGAGCTGAGTGACATACGATCAATTGACGTGGATGCACCAAAGAAATTCTGGCTCAAAACTTGTAGAATGGCTTCAACTGATCTCTTCAAGAACAATCAGATCTAATGGCGATGCTTGCCGGATCATTCATCAAATTCAAGCTCAGTTAGCGGTGCTATAGATGCATCATGGCTTGTTGTAATCCTACCGACTGATACTAAGGTGTTGTGCGCTGGGTTGGAAGTCGCTGGTCGTGTGGACTGCTGAATCTGATGCTGAAAGTTGATAGACCTCTCATACTCAGGTCTCAGTGCTCTGAATGGATTGTGGGCCAAACCCAACCAAGTATCCTTAGTAAACTGAAAGCCACAAAGTCTACTTTTTGGCGGATCCATTGCTTTTCCTATCTGTGTGGTCGGTTGTGTGTAATAGCACAGATGCAGCCAACGCTACAGTGAGCGGCTAAATTGAAATTCGTCCGAGAACCTCCGGCATCAAGACAACAAGAGAAAGAAGACCCTCAATAACTCAACAAGCCGCGGTGCTTTCGAACTTTCGCCGAAAGTTAATTTTTTACGTTGTGCTCATCTCCCATCTCAACGGATCACTACGGACCAACACGTTCATGCAAAGTACTTCGAAGTACACGCCTCGGACGGAGCTCGTCAAACACGAGCCTGAAACGACGGTTAATGTAGCAGAATACTTTGACGTACTGACTGGTCGATAAAAATCCAGAGAGCACTGCAATGCAGACTGTAAAGGGCTGTAATGGTCACTTTTTCCAGGAAATAACAAGCAAACAGGTCTGGAAAATCCATTTATAGCTAGAAAATGTCGAAGTCACCACCTACGTGTTGAGTGGGAGGGGAGAAGTAGACCCACATTCGCAGGCGTGTGAGCATTCATACGTTTGAGAAATCTGTGGAAGTGAAGTGCCTTTGTATCGGTATGAACTGGAATATTCGTGAGCCAGAGCCTCCATGCGTCAGCGCAATTCGCATCTGTCCAACATCGTCGAATGGTCAAGTCGAGACTCAAGAAGGCATGCAGGTGAACCTGACGAGCTCTTCTGGTATTCGGTTGCGCTGATCTCAACGAACAACTTTGCTCGTGCAGTTGTGCAGTTTCGCGTGTATTTAATCAACGGTTAGCACAAAATCCATCTCTAATCGCTACAGCGGCTTGCACAACACACAACCAGAGCAACACAATGAACGGTTGCAGGCACAACCATTCGCATCACTTGCCAGTCACGGTGCATTTCAAATTCGCTTACTGCTCATGGTGCGTTTCAAATTTGATAGTAGGCTAGAGTGGATTTTCCTGGCGGTTCTTCCGTAGGTGAGCGGCGAGCTGCGACTAATAGGCCGCCAACCAATTCGTAGCGAAGCTCACTTCCAAAGTTGCCGCCTTCCAAACAATCAAAGCTGCTCGCCTCGAGTCAAATTCCCCTGACTTCCCCCGACTTCCCCCACTGGCGCCACCGACAAATACATGAAGGTAGTCCGCATTTGCATAGCTCTGCTTCTTACAGCTATCGCTGTGAATGGTGGTGTAGTCGTGGCTGACCAAGTGGACGATCCGCCACCGCCTAGAGACACGATTACCAGGATCAAGATATCTGCAGGCGCATCGGTAAACGTCAGCTCTCCCTAGAAGCCATCTCAACCCCGCGGGAACCTTATTTCGCCCAACGGGAAGCCTCTGCCCATCGAACCCAACGTGAAGCCTCTGCCTGAGTCTCCAAAGTCGAAGACTACTGGACAGTAGCGTCCAGATCCACCGTCGAAGTCTCCTTCAGGTAGTTCGATCTCGTCAACTAGGGTTATTCCAGCGACTTTGGAGTTCTCGCTTAACGACACACTGGCGTTGAGGGATGCCGATGAGATCGTGTCCCCATCATCCACAGCTCCGACTGAAGACACCCCAGTGCCAAGCAGCACTCCAGTAGCGACAAGCGCCGCCGCATCCACTCACGCCACGAATTCGCAATCTGGACCCATCATCGTTACACTCGGTGCTCTGCTCATCTCAGGAATTACGTCGTTCGCGTGGTAAGCAGGTAGCCATCAGAATCCGCTGTACTTCACCAAGCATCGACTTCGCTCTGAATGCCATCGATGTTCTTCTGTCCCTTAATGTATCCATGTGTTAGTAGCTGTTGCGTGCTTTCCTGGATCCTCATCACAGCGTGCTGCCAACTAACCCATTGCAATTCGATATCAGTTTGAAGCGTCAGGAAAACAGGTTATCCATGGTTATAGTACCAACTCATCACGATGCGAAGGTAATGGAGATTAATCAAACACTAACACAAGTATAGTACTGTAGAAGATGCGAAAGACCTCTGGCAAAGAATCGAGATGACCTGGATAGCCAGATCAAACGCTCAGCCTTGTAGGAAATCGCACAAGCTACAAGCTCAATCCCAAGCCGTGCGAAAGGTACTCTTTCGTCTTGTATCGAAAAATACCTTGAACTAAAATGGTATATTCGTTGCCCAACTTGGGCTTCATTTGGCAGATCCATCGCTTCTCCAACTGCTGTCGTAGCATTTTCCTATCCGGGTCATGTGGGAAACCCTCCTTGCCAATAATTAACTGCGCATTGAGGTATGTCTGCAAAGTACCATCCCATGCATAAATACATCGCAGACGCCGACTAAGTGAGTATGCGCTATTGATTTGCGGTACCTGCCATCCATTTGAGAGCCAACACCCTTGCTAAAATAGGCGAGTAGTGTCTAGACTAGCTCAGGACTTGACTAATTCTGGTGCTTGCTTGAGAATATTCATCGACCGTTCTTCTTTTGTCTTCGGATTTTGGCGTTGGTCTTGCTCAGCTGATGCATGCCAATAAGGTACTTTTGGCGAGCAGTTACGTGTTGGCAGATGCGATCCTGTCTTCACTGTAGCTCTTGCGATTCGCCATTGCAATCTGTGGCGCAAGAGGAACCAAACGCAATACGCGTGTGAGCGGGGGATGCAGCTGCTGGTCAGCGCTGATACCTTGTGGTAGTGGTGCTGGCGCTTCGTCTTAGACTAATAACTCGCCTCAGTTCCGAATTAGCCTCTCAAGCCTCAGATCCCATTCCACCCCACCACCTACCTCCGATTTCCTAGCTCAGTCATGAACAAGTTCATCCTTTGCGCGATTTGGCTTCTTGCTGTAGCCACGACGGAATGTGCAGCGGACACGCCGCTGAACCCAACGCCTACTCCAAGTCCAAGTCCGAGCTCCAGTCTGACTCTAAGTCCCAGTCCAAGTCCTAGTCCCAGTCCAGCTCCGGTCACCAACCTGGCTCCAGGCTCGCTGAACTTGAACCCAGTAATCAACAAGCTACAAGGGCGACCCAGTAATGACCAGAGCCCACCAGTTTCCCCATCAGTAAACCGTCCTCAAGGAGAAGCGCCGAAAAGATCGCTAACCTTGGCTCCTCGCCCAACGACAGCCAAGACCAAGCCGTTGGTTCACGAAAAAGCTCATGTTTCCTCAACAGGGTCCAATGCTGGGGCAGGAGCGAATAGCTCGAAGAAGCGGTCGAACGACTCGTTTGTGAGCGATTTGAATGACGCGAAGATCTTGAAAAACACAAAGAGCACGGTGACGGTCGGAAGGGAATATTCCCTTTCGAGAGACAAGCTCACTTCGTCCACCACCACCAAGCAATCCAGTCTCATCAAGGATATCAATGGTATCGCTGCTGGCGACGCCTACGATCACCAACAGCAAGGAAGTAGCGGCTCGAGGGACCACATCACCGCTAGCGCTGTCATTGGTGAAGTGATCGTGAAGGGCACCTCTGCGCCTGCAACAAACGCTGTTGCATCCACTCGCACGATGTCGTCGTCATCCGGATACATTACACTTGGTGCTGTGCTTGTGTCAGCAATCGCAGCATTTGCGTGGTAACCTCGCGCTTGGAGTGCTCTCACTCGCACTCACTCTCTTTTTCTCTTTGATGTTCCTGTTCATCAATAGAGTGCATTTCCCACCTCACAAATGAATTTCACCGTTTCCAATCTTCAATCCAAAAGCTCCCATTAAAACGAAAAAGCGTCTTTACTGCTCGATATTAAGAAAAAAATATGGACGAGAGGTGAAACTGTCGAGGGGCGTCAGAAAAACAAAAGCAAATGGGCACTTACTCTCACTTATCCTTCTTCCTTGGCTCCTCAGGGATCTCTCTCTCGACAAGCAAAGAGTGATCGACGGACTAAATGCACGTCTAGCTGTACAAGTCTTCTTCGTCTTCGTCAGCAGCAGCCGTGGCGGCGGTTCCCGCGGTCGTGTTGCGGTTCGGGAACGAAAAGTTCGCTAGCGACGTGCCCGAGGCAGTCACGTGCGATCGCGCTTGCTGGAGTGTCTGCGCGAAAGTCGAGTACTGCGCGAGGTCGCGGTCGCTCACCGAGCGACGCGCGTTGCGCACCGCATCTTCAAAGTGGCGCGGCGTGATCTCTGGCACTGGATCATCCTCTTCAATGTCTTCCATCTCGTCGCCGGCTTCGGCACGAAGGCGGTCACGCTCCATGTCTCTGTCGATACTTTCACGAATCGCCAACTTCGCGGCACGCTGGCAGATTTCCGTCAAGTCTGCACCCGTGAACTTGTCCGTCTGCTGCGCCAAAAAGTTCAGGTCCACGTCCTTCGACACTGGACTCTTGCGAAGCACCGAACGCAAGATGCTCAGACGCGACTCGTAGTCAGGCATTGGGATGAAGATCAGCTGGTCGAGACGACCCGGACGCATGAGCGCTGGGTCGATAATGTCCGGTCGGTTCGTGGCACCGATGATGAACACGTTCTTCTTCACGCCCATACCATCCATTTCCGTCAGCAACTGGTTCATGACACGGTCACCCGCACCACCTGCGTCGCCCGAGCTGCTGCCTCTCTGTTGTGCGATCGAGTCCAACTCATCGAAGAAGAGCACGCACGGAGCAGCTGCGCGAGCCTTGTCGAACACTTCACGCACGTTCGCTTCCGACTCACCGAACCACATGGTCAGGAGCTCTGGGCCCTTCACGGAGATGAAGTTCGCCTGGCACTCGTTCGCCACAGCCTTCGCCAAGAGTGTCTTACCACAACCAGGAGGACCGTAGAAGAGCACACCCTTCGATGGGCTGAGACCATACTTCTCAAACTTCTCTGGGTGCTCCACAGGGTACTGCACAAGCTCGCGCAACTCGCGCTTGACACCCTCGAGACCACCAATATCCTTCCACGTGACCGTCGGCACTTCGACCGTCGTCTCACGGAGCGACGATGGGTTCGACACACCCAGAGCGTACTTGAAGTGCGCCTGCGTGACCGACATCGAGTTCAGAATCTCAGCGTCGATCGACTCGTCTTCAATGTCAATCACGTCCATCTTCTCGCGAATGCACTGGAGCGCAGCCTCGGTACAGAGCGCCGCCATATCCGCACCAACGAAACCCTGGGTGTCGCGGGCGATCATCTCCGGGTCCACGTCGTCGTCGAGCTTCATGTTGCGCGTGTGGATGCGGAACACTTCGAGACGACCGTTCTCGTCTGGTACGCCAATGTCGATTTCACGGTCGAAACGACCGAAACGACGAAGCGCAGGGTCCATGCTGTTCGGGCGGTTCGTCGCACCGATCACCACAACGCTCGAGCGCTGCTTGAGACCGTCCATCAACGTGAGCAGCTGCGACACAATGCGACGCTCGACTTCGCCGTTCGTCTTCTCACGCTTTGGCGCAATTGAGTCGATTTCATCGATGAAGATGATCGCCGGCGCGTTCTTCTCAGCTTCCTCAAACGCCTTGCGCAGGTTGCTCTCCGACTCACCAGCCATCTTCGACATGATCTCCGGGCCGTTGATCAAGAAGAAGAACGCGCCAGTCTCGTTCGCGACCGCACGTGCGATCAGCGTCTTACCGGAACCAGGAGGTCCGTAGAGCAACACGCCACGTGGCGGCTTCACGCCCAACGTCTTAAAAAGCGTAGGGTGACGAAGCGGCAGCTCGATCATTTCACGGATCATCGCCATCTGGCGACGGCAGCCGCCAATGTCATCGTAGCCAACGTCATCCATCTTCTCTTCGTCTTCGCGACGCACTGGCTCACCTTCGCAGTGAATAATGGTGTCTGGCGCAACGATGCAGTACGGACCAGGCTCACACTCGACCACCTTAAACTCGACTGGGTGCATCGCCTGACGCACAAGGAACAGGTCACCTTTCTTCACTGGACGGTATGCCTCAACAAAGTATGGCTTCAGGTACACGTCAAAGAGGTTGCCGGTCACGCCCTCAATGGTGTCGTCGATCGGCAACACGTGGATGCGTTTGCCGTACGGCACGTCGCCGCACGTCGTGATACTCACCACGTCGCCGAGACGCACGCGCAGGTTCTTGCGCACAACCTTGTTCATGCGCACGCTTGAGTCCTCGACGGTCTCATCCTGCAGCACGACGCAGACCGTGTCCTTGCCCTTCTTGCCCTTGATGAGCACCGTGTCGCCGCGGAACAGCTGCAGCTCCTCCATCTTGTTCATGCTCAACGCGATGACCGAATTGTCGTCGTTCGTTGCTTCGTCCACGATCAAACGGTTTGGCGCGCGCTTGCGGTCCATGATGCCCGACTTGAACTCTTCCTTCCTATAGTTGTAATAGAGACACACATCAACATTAGCACATGAGTATATCAACCCATAGAAGGAAGAGACCGCAGGCAGTCGAACGTACTTGTCACTCATTGTGCTTGATCTTCTTTAGAGAACGCTTGTTGTTGTGCTAAGCCAAAGAGAAAGATGAAAACGCCACGCTTCTGTATAGCAAAAACGGCAAATCAACCCACACAGAGCAAGAAGTTAGTACAGAGTCCATCACAGCAAACACAACTCCCCCTCTGTTATGCGCCACCGCGCAAGCAAGAAGCACAGAGACACAGGCGCGCCTTCCCCTCCTTTCATCACGCGTGAACACATGCGAAGGGAACCCAACGATTGAGTCTCTCCGCGCGATCTTTCGCCACATGAGATTCGTCCGCGATCTTGCAGGGGAAGAGCAGCGGGGTGGAGAGAGCACGAGGGGAAGCAAAGGGGTGAACGCATGGAACTCTTGGTCGCAGCGCGTGCCCCCATATCCGCACATCCATCCATCCACACACGCACGCACGTTCACGAGCGCAAGTCGCACCTGTCGAGGGTCTTCTTCTTCGCTCTTCTTCAGCTCTGTCTGTTTGGCTTTTTGACTCTCAGAAAGAGGAACGAAAACAACACTGAAACGGAAAGATATCCTGGCATTTGGTAAATTTCACGCGATCTTTTTGGGTTTGACTGTTTGCGTCAAAGCAAGATCGAGAATATTCTCTCAGATGAGAAGATTACGTAGCTGGAAACACTGCATTTTGCTGAATACAGGCCCCTATGCGACTCGGGTGACGTGGATCTTGAGTTTGGGGACAGGTTCCGCATGTGTGTGCATCGTCCAAAACTCGCTCAAGCTGTTCATCGCTGTCGTCATCACTGCTGCCATGGCTCTCGAGCTCCGCCTCTCCAGGCGCTTGATCCTCTCGGCGATGTCCTCCTCCACGCTGCTCTTCTTCACGGCCTCTTAGGCAGCAGCGCTCTCCGCCGACTGCTTCTTGAGTCGCTTCACGATTAACTGTAATTGAAAACGCGAGTGACGATGCGCGGTTACTTTGCCAAGACGTAACCTAGCCTAATCTTAGGTTACGTTTTGTTTCTTCCACAAAAACTTGACGGCTTCTACGAATTCAAAACAGGTTTTTGATCAGCCAATTCTAGCTCTCGGTAATGAATCATCACATTTGACAGATTATAGAATTGGTTCACACAGTCGTTGTTGTCAATGTGAAAACCACGTCGGATTCAAAATGACGTGCGATTTTGCCAAAAATAGACGGGTATCAATATGTGTGTATTATACCACATAGGTTTTTGCAAAATACAGAAAATTCAGAATCCCTCCCCAAATAAATCTCTGCAAAATTAATAATCTGTATATTTGTGACAAAATCGGTTCACCGTCCTCGCCCCATACTGTTTATAGAGGAGGTAGATAATTTCTTTGAAATTTGATACTCAGCGACAAAAATCACCCCTCACTAGTCTGGATAAACAGCGAGTGTGAGTGTGGCAAGCAAAAACCGAAAATACATGTGCTTAAGAAGGTTGCAGCTCATCCTTGTATTCGCATTAACAGCTTACATGCCTCATATATGCTCTATTTGCTGGTGTATCGGATGGAGAGGTCATCTTGACTCCTAAATACTTGCTATTATGCAGTACTATCATTTTATAATGAGAGTATGTGGTTTATCAACTAGGATTCGTATTCAAAGGAGAAGAAATCAGTGACGTCGAATGTGCTATATCAAAGTTGATAATGTGGTGATGGGGTGACGAACATTTCAACGCTTTCATTCTTCACGCTATGTTTTAAATTTTCTCCGACTTCGATTTACCCTATTCTAAAACACAGTAGAACCCTACTATAAGGCAATTTCAGTGTGGCCAATAATTAGTAGTTCATGCATGTGCCTCTAATATACTTAGACCATGTATGCATGCTAATCGTGTTGGTCATCCTGATCATGGTGCACGAAGTAAGAGTGACTATTTTTTTTCTGAAAACCCCTCTGTATTGAACTTTGGTGACCAGCATTTGTTGACGCATGAAGTGGCCGTCGGCTTTGGCTGTTGAAGGTGATTGTGTGTACTGCTTGTGGTATGTGCGTGCGTGTGCGTATGAAGTACCAGTGTTTAGCGAGTGTTTGTGTAACGGGGTCATATCCGTTACATAGATTAGTGTGGGGCACACTAATCGGTACTTAGTGTGGGAGACACCAAGTACGGGCTGTCGTCACTTCAAACG
>JALBZB010000278.1:0-34950 GCA_038050625.1 Pythium sp. MPC-2022a
CCGCGGAGACCTGCCAGCTACATACTGGCGACATAGGCCCAAAAATACAGGCGGCGAGTTGTCTGACACTGTGCATCGACTTCTTCATCAAGATTGATGATATGTATGCGAACGCTTTCAGTGCTCTTCGCCTGCCGCCGCCAGCTCACTCCGTCGATATCTTGTATTTTTTTCTCAGTTCATCATGGATGCCAGTCACACGCGCATTAGCAACACGTTGAGCCACTTGAGAAACAACAAACCAGTTGTTCATTGCTGTTTGGCTGTCTGTTTTCGATTGAAAATTGTGAGTCGGAAGAGAAAAAGTCCATTTTGTTGTTGGTTTGGTTTGGTTTGGTGTTGGCTGGCTGCTTCTCCGACTATCCACTGTTTTCTATAGCGCTGTTGATAGGATTTCTATAAAGTGGCGACAGATACAGACGTCGAATTGCAATGCAGCGAGATGACCATGTCATTTGGTGGAGCTTTTGCTGGTTTCGTGTGAGAGTAAAATCTGATCAGAGATTACAGGACTGAACGCCATCGCCAACATCATGCATTTTTGATGATCAAAGGCATCCAAAATGCCATTCGAATGCGTTCGCATTTCCCACGATTTCCTTTTTTCACGTCGAAAACTGCCTCTCGCACCCTCCTTCCCGCACAGGTACGATCTTCCGGAATATCAATTCCTACAGTTCCTATTCCAACATAGCTTCAATTGAAACTCCATTCATATATTTGTCCACTTTAAAGAAATATAGAAATATAGAAATGAAGAGCGAGAGGGTTGAAGGACGACACGACACGACAAACCCATCGCCAGAAGGGATAGGGCCTCAACAACGGCACAAAATGCGCCTTTTATGAACACACACGACTGAGCCTGGACAAGAGGGCTCTGGCTGGCATTTGCATTTGTAGTTCTACCGCAGAGAGAAACAGGAAACCCCAGCTGCGAAGACGAGTCCAGACGACGACGACGACGCTTCATTCCAGGGTGTAGGCCGCGTATATTCATTAGATCCAACAGACAAACAGACAGAGACAGACGTAACAGATCGATATGCGCACGTCTGCGTTCGGGCTTCTCGCGCTCGCCGCAGTCGCGAGCGCGCTCTTTGAACAGCTCCCGGCGACGCATGCGGCGCGTGCCGCCGCAACCACCACGTGCCCACTCTACGTGCAGTCGCGCGTGGCGTCAACGCTCGCCAACCCGATCGTGGAGGTGGTGAAGAGCACGAGCGGCAAGAGCGACGGCAGCTCCGACTCGTCCTCGAATGGCGACGCCACCGTCGGCTCGAGCGACAGCGGCGGCAACGACAAGGACACCAACAACAGCGGCGAGTCGAGCTCGGCGGGCTCGTCGGCAGGCACAAACAGCGGTGATACGGCGGGTGTCGCGACGACCCCGACGCCGTCGCCAAGAAGCAGCACGACGACACCCTCGACTACCACGACCCCGACGACTGCGGCGCCAAAGACGACGGCTCCGGCTACAGTTACCGTGACGCTGATCCCAGCGACGACTGCGCCATCGTCGGGCTCGTCGACAGGAACTTCAACCACAGGGACGACGCCAACGCCGACCTCCACTTCGCGTTCCCTCCAGGTGAGCGTGGGCGTGAATGCTGGAAGTGCTGCAGGTATTAACGTGGACGCGGGAGTGTCTATGTCCACGCCAGTGCCGACGACAACAACCGCCGCAGGTACGTCGACCTCGAACTCGACGTCGACGACAACCGACTCGCAGGTTTCCTCGAACAGCACGATCAGCAGCAACAGCACAGCTATCACGACAGTGGACACGTTCACGTGCGACGAGACCTTCTACAACCAGTGGACAACGCTCGGAATCACCTGTGGCGGACAGGGCATCAACGTCGCTACGGCTGTCGCAGTGAGCAGCTGCGCGATTTACAGTGGGTCCGTGGGGACGATCACGGGCTCGACCTGCGTCTCGATCTGCTCGTTCCCGGCGTGCACGAACGGTGCGTGGGTGTACGACGGCGACAACGGTCTCTCGTCGTCCGTGTACGCGAACTTCGGTCTGGACTCGTTCATGACGTCGGCGATGAAAGCGCGACTCACAGAGCGATCCAGCGCGAGCTCGACGTTCTTGGCGAACTCGACCATGACCTCAACCAAGCAGTGCGCGTACTCGTCCGAGAGCTCGTTCTCGTCGTGCTCTTGCTCGGCGCTGCTCGTGAATGCGACGAGCGACGCAGAGAAGAAACTGGAACGCCAGGCAGACCAAGCGGCCGGTATTATCACTGAAGACAGCACGAGTCTCGCGGGAAACGTGCTTGGACCAACATCGAAGAGTATTGCCGGTGTCACGGTGGTGATGAGCACGATTGCTGCGGTCGCTAGTAGCGTTGTGAGCGGTGCTGGTGCTGCAGGTGCGTCGGTGGCTGCTGCTGGTGCGAACGTTGCTGTCGTCACGGTGGAGATCTGTCAGTTTGCTGTGTTCCTGAACCAGCTAGACCTCGAAGGAAAATCTGCTGCGCTCTCTCTTTTCGGTAAACAGATGGCCCCATCGGCATTCACGTTCCTTCCATTCGGCAAGATCGCGAACAGCACTGATAACTCAACGTCGGCGAGTCGACGACGCTTGGTGGCTGCGATGAGTCGCCGATTGAGCACGGATGTGACGGCGCCAGACTCTGGTATCGCCAAGTACTCACGCACGCTGGGTATTGAAGAAGACATGCTGTTCTTGGTGACGTTGGCCGGTGTGATCGTGGTCATGGCTGGTGTGTTGGCGCTTTTCGGCATTGCGTACTTTGCTTCGGGATTATTCATGTCGCGCGAAGACTTCATGACCAAGTTTTTCGACAAGATGATCGGGCTGGAGCTGTTGATTCTCATCCTGTCGCAGTACACTCTTGGTGTCACGGGAACGTACCAGATCTACCATTCCGTGGAGCTGAACGAGCCGACCGATCCAAAGTGCATCCTCGCAGGTCTCTCGCTGCTGTTCCTGGCGTTCGGTATCATCTTCTACGGCTACTACATTGTGCGCAAGCATGAAGAGGATATCAAGGACGTCGGCACGGTCCAGCACATGAAGAAGGCTGTGAACATGCGCTACGGTCCTCTTTACGACGAGTACAAGTTCAAGAACCGCTTCTTCTTTGCGCCAAAGATGATGGTGGCGCTGGTGACTGGTTGCGCGACGGGCTACGTTGGCACGAAAGCGACGTACCAGGTGTCGGTGATCCTCGGCACCCACTTGCTCTTCTTCTTCTACTTGGAGATGAAGTCGCCCCACCACTCGCGCTTTGTGCAGACGACGACGAGTTTCGTGACGATCATGAAGATCGCCGTGCTGGTGCTGACGTTCTTCCTGATCAGCGCAGCCGCTGCCGATGGGTTCCCTTCGGAGTTGCAGAATGGCATCTCGCTCGCGATCGTCGGCTTGAACCTGTTTGTGCTCTTTTTGCTCATGATCCGCTCGCTGTACACTTTCTGGAAGAAGTACCAGCTCCAGCGCGACGCCAAGTTCGACGAGGAAGACGAGCAGACCGCGCAGGACTACTTCAAGGACGAGACGCCGCAGCAGAAGGATCGCATGCCGTTGAGCGCAGGTCAGCAGCAATCTCAGCAGCAATCCCAGCAAGTGCAGCAGCTCCAGTCACAGCAGCAGTTGCAGCACCAGGCATCCTCGAAGAGTCCGTACATCAACAACCAGAACGACTACAACATCGACGACGAAAAGTATGCGGGCGAAGATGTTCGTCTGCGCTCGACAACGCACATCAAGGAGGGCGAGCAGGACAGCTACGACGTGCGCGTGTATGACGAGAACCGACGAACAGCAACGAACCACTACATGGCTGATGAGCGCGCAGGCTACGGCCAGCGCCGCAACGACGTGGTGGAGCTCTAAGAAGTCCGGCGCGAAGAAGTGTTCATGGCGAAGAACGACGACTGAGAGCAAATGTCCAGATTTGAGTAAATACGTAGACACGAAAGCAGCAGCAGCAGCTGCAGCAGCAAGCAGTCTGGGCGCCGGAAAGAAAGCGCCTGTGTGCGTGCGAAGAGAATTGTAATTATGTCGATACATTTTAGATCCTCCTAGCTCGCCCGTGGCCCTTTTCCAGGAAAGACCCCCATGTTGATAAGAAGGTATGAAGAGAGAGAGAGAAAATCCAATGCTGCATTTTTGATTACGCTGTTCACTTGGATCTGGCAGTTGAGCTCTTCGCGTGGTCATTTTTGTAGGTCCCAAACTCAATCGTTCACAGTAACAATTCGTCAGTCAGTTGTGAGTTTACAAGCCACACAACAAAGAGCAAGAGAGCAAATAAGCCAGCATGTCGCCGCCCGCCGAGCGCACGTCGCTCTTGACGCAGGGGCTCGAACCGCTAGGCAAGCACTCGCGCAAGATCCGCGACCTGCTCGACTGCCTCTACGCGATGGACGACGAGCTGCAGGACGCGCATTTCCTCGCGAAGCGCGACGACGAGTATGGTGAGGACGTCGTGCGCGCGTACAAGAAGTTCCTCGCGCTGCGTCAGATCCTCATCGACGAGCTGGAGAGGCAGAAGATCGTCGTGCCCTGGCAGATGCGCATGCGCATCGATGACATCGAGCTCACGGTGCGTTTGTTTGATTGATTAATAGACGCAGGAGGGCGAGCATTTTGGCTTGGATGCTAATATCTTGGATGGATGTGTGACATGTGTGGCATTATTGTGGCTTGTTGCAGCTCCACCAGCGCAAAGAGAAGCTGGAGACGCAGAGCGGAAAGAAGAAGAGCGCAAAGATGGATGATAAGAGCAGCAATACCAAGAAGAAGGGCAGCAATGCCGCAGATATTACTGATAGTGGAGAAGAAGTCCCGCTGCCGCCGGCGTCCTCACGGGAGCGCCGCATCGTGACGCTACTTGTGCCGTCGCTGGTTGTGCTCTTCTTCGCGCTGCTCTGGTACCAGTGGTTTTCCTAAGGCGCGCTCGCTCGCTCGCTTGCTTTGCGGTAGTGCTTGCTGTAGTAGCAGCAGCAGAGCGACTGATGGATGATAGGGAGGTGTGTGTGTGTGTGTGTGTGGCGCCAACAGAGTAGGAAACGAGTAACGATAGCAGAACGATATTCAACAGCGTCTATTATGTGTGGTGCGTGTTGCTTGATGTATGTGTGTTTATCTGGTTGATTGGCAGCCTCTTCCTGTCCATTTGGTAGCTACGGGTGTGCGTTGAGCGAAGTCTACACGCGTATACACCCCACACATCCAGCAGGTAAATGCGCAGCGCGGGCAACGAGGAAAAGACTCGACCGACCGACTCGGATCGCAATCCCGTCGGCCACCCAATTGATGCTGAAACGACAGGTGCCGCCGTATCAAGTGTTACTGCGTCTCTATCGGTCCGCTTTCTTGAATGACCTTTATCGCCTTGTTTGGCAGTCCCACCCAGCAATGCGGAGTCTGCCCCCATATAAATGTCACCGGATCGAGGGACCTCAAGATCGAAGGGTTCATTAGCGCGCCGATCAAATGTCTACTCACAGCGATTTCCCAGTTCAGGTTATAGGTTGCGCTTGGCGCTGGGGCAGTGCCTCGCTCGCAATCGACCTCGCGTGACTGGTACGGCTTCGATCCGCGTAAATTCAGGAACAGCCAGGGCCGGCAGAGAGCATCAGCTGCAGGCCCAGGTGAGCGTGTGGGCCAGCACGAACTCCAGGAAGTGCTCACTGTTCTCGATCTCGCTGGGAGAGTGGACGCTCAGGAGGTCAAGGCCGCGTTCCGCGCCAAGGCACTCAAATGGCATCCAGACTGCAGTACGCACGAGGACGCTGAAGACACTTTCAAGGAGATCATGCGCGCATACGAGCTGCTGCTGGCTTCGTTCCCATCGTCCCAGTAGCTAACACTCAGTCAGACTACCAGCATATTGTCGAGCACCAAGATGCAGTCCGAGTCCAGAATCGTGTCCAGGCGATGCGCGATCGTCAGCACCGTCGAGGATGCGAATGCCGTGTGGATCATCAATTGCAGCGCCTTACCGGTTTCGTGGTCGATCGCAGCGGTAATTTCGTCGAAGATCACGATGCGCGATTTGCGCAGCAATGGGCGAGCCATGCAGAGCATTTGGCGCTCGCTCACGCTGAAGTTCTCGCCGTTCTCCTCCACGTTGTACTCCAATTTGAGCTCGACTTCGCTGATACGATCGCTCAAGCCCACTTAGCGGATTGAATTCCACAGCTCAGCAGCTCCGTCACGCTAAAGGGATTCAAGCAGCTCCGCAATGTCCGGTGCAAGCGCTGCAGATGAATGTTCATTGCACTATCGTCCACAACATGCAGTGAACAGAGGCGCTTCTCGCAAGCCTCTCGAGAAGCCGTGTAGATATCCCCAGTACTACGCTGTGTTGTTTGTGGTGGCAGGGTTTACCGGAAGAGAGCGACAGCACAGCTCTTAAGCAAAGGTGCGGCATCGTCTCCATAGTCCCCATATGGATGACACCTACTAAGTGTTGAGATCTTCGACTCGGCTGGTTGGGCAACGGCGCCAAGCCTGCGAGGCGACAACTGGCAGCAGGTTGCTGACTTGCACTTTGTAGGGTGTTGGGAGACTGCGCAGGCAAGCAGCTCCACAACCACTGGTTCCTAACTCACACTGCAAAAAGAGATCTCTCGAGTGCACAAGAGAAGAACGCGTCTGGCATTGTTCTGCCGCGGTTGGTATCCTTTGCGCGCACTCTCGTTGCACTGATCGTTGAAATATGACAGACAAGATGTGCCAGTTCGAGCTTGTCGGTAAGACGTCGAGCGAAGGACCCAAACCATCCCAGCGCGTGGTTCGATAGAGAGATGGGGATGAGCCTATGGATGCCGAGCTCGACAATGCTGAGTGCGCTCTCTCAAAGCCTCGCAATCGATTTCCTGCACATCCGGAAGTAGTGATGGCGCCGTTACTCACGTCTTGGTTTGGTGTGCACCACTATGAGGACGCCATTCTATCGTCGTGAAGGGGACGTGACCTAGGATTAGCAGCAGAGGTGGCGAGGCATTCTTGTGAGCGACCGGCGCAGAACGAATCAAGCCTTCCTCCTGACAAGATCGTCAACAGCTGTCTGAAAGTGCGGCTGTGCCCAGACCAAAGACAGCGCGAAAACTCGATCTCATGCTTGCCACGAACCGAGTCATATACAACAAACTCGTTGGATCATCTCGAGACGACTGCAGGTATCGCCTTGTTCTGCGCGGCCGAAAGAACGACAACGAGAGGATGTCTGTGGTGGAGCTGGGGTCAAAGTACAGACCGATTGCACAGCTACAGACGATGGCTGGCTCCTTCCGCAATAACAAGAAGGCATTAGCGAGACACATGCAGGTGCAGGACGAGATACGAGACTCTGCCTACCGCGATTTTATGAAGGCGGTGACATCCTCGCTTGCTCTACACCTCGCGCTCAAGAGAAAAGGAGAGACGACGACGTTTCCAGCGCTGCGCTTGAGAAGTAAGTTCGCTGCTTCGAACTCGATCGAGGTAAGGGCACGATCGATCTCAGTGGTTCAGCAGGGACAGAAGTAGCTCGTCCGCTTCCATCCTACCTTCTTCGGGTTTGGGACGACGGAAGGAAGGAAGGAAGGAAGGAAGGAACCCAGATTCGTGAGCCTCTTCCGAAACTGCAGTACTCAGTCCAGCTCTAACGACTACGCGGAGGAGAGTACTACCTCGTTGTACCTCGTTCGTCGGTGTTTTGGAAGGCGCTATCTACTCGAACCTGCGCCATAGGCCCCAGAGTGTGCAAGTTCGCCACGATGTACGATCCAGACAGCCGAACGTTCTACGTCAAGGATGATCTCGATGTGCTACTGGAACGATTCGAGAGAGTGGACGCAATGAAGGCGCGCGTGTGAGCACTCCGGTCGAGAGCGGCGATGAGAAGTACGCAGATCAAACCAAGAAGAAGACCAAGCCGGCTCGCCGTAACAAATGCAAACGCAAGCAGCACCGGATGCGCTATCGACTAC
The DNA here is from genome assembly GCA_038050625.1 of Pythium sp. MPC-2022a. Taxonomy (NCBI): domain Eukaryota; phylum Oomycota; class Peronosporomycetes; order Pythiales; family Pythiaceae; genus Pythium; species Pythium sp. MPC-2022a. The sequence continues at coordinate 7,960 of JALBZB010000278.1, forward strand.
GGCGCAAGATCGGGTTCATGAACAGGCGAGTGACACGAATGGTGCAAGACATGCATCACAAGATTGCAAGTTGGTTAGCCTCGCAATACGAAGAAGTCCTCCTGCTGAGCTTCCACACATCCCAAACGACCAGAAGGTACGAGCGATATGATGCAGCGGACGCGACATATGCAACTCGGACTCATGGAGTGCGGCGAGAGGTGTCGAGCCCAACAGTGCGAGCCATGATGGTCCTCTCTCACTACAAGTTCAGGGTCCTTCTAAAGTACAAGATGGAGCGAGCTGGCAGCCGTCTGATCGAGTGTGGAGAGGAGTCCACGTCAAAGACATGCTCGCGTTGTGGATGCGTAAAGTATGATCTAGGCTGCTGCGAAACGTTCATGTGTCGATCGTGCTCTTTCACGCACGATCGCGGCGTCAATGCTGCAAAGAGCATCTTCATTAAGAATATCGCGCAGCTGTGGCGCTAGTGGACAACTATCCGGTGAGCCTGCACCGCGGAGACCTGCCAGCTACATACTGGCGACATAGGCCCAAAAATACAGGCGGCATTCATGATCTCGGCCATGCAGTTGATTGTCATCATTTTCATGCGAGTCTGCGGGCAAAAAATGGGAATTCGAGCAAGCACGAACTTGATCTGATACTGTAGATGCAAATGAGACAGAGAGTGGCGATTGGCCGCCTCACACACATGCACACATGTAGTCACCGCATCTGCATTTTGTTGCATGCGCACAGAACACTGTTGGCCTGCTCGCTGCACGTTCAAGCTGCACGCAACACCACATGCGCCAGCCAGCCCATGCGTACGCTTCTGTGTCAACGCATTCGCTTGTCGCAGCACGCGTTTTATGTGGCTGCTGGCTCCGCGTTGGCCGCTCTTGCGTCGCTGTTAATGGATTCGGAGAGGAAGATGACGCACGCCACACGTGTCCGCAAAGCTGAAAGCTGTTGTAAATGTCAGTCAAGGACTCGTTCACGTTGACCAAAACCACCACGAACACTCGGATAGGGAGGAGACAATTGTCCCTCGTGTGGGTCCAATCGAATGCGACAAGAGTCACGGCGCTTGTCCGCCGTGATGCACATGCGTGTGAGCTGCTGGCGTGTCATTCACCTGCAAAGCAAGTCGCCAACGCAAGTAGTTGGCGCAAGTTGAAGTGACGAAGTGAGAAGCGAATACTTGGCGATTGTGCTTTGATTATTGGATGAAAACAAACGACAAAAGCTAGCGTTTGGTTGGTCAAAACCATGTTTTCTCTACTTGACTTGGTTTTTGTATCCATCGGGGACTCCCTCTTTATAATGTGTAGAGGCTCCCCTTTGACTTCAACTCACTATGGAAGAAGAGAATTTCCACACAAAAATCCTTTACAAAAATATTGCTATTTATCAATAGTATCCCTGGGGTTATTATTGTCAGCTACGACACATTAGAAAGCCAGCCAACACTTGACTGACGCGCCAAATGGCCACAACCATCCATCGGAGCTGCTGGCGCAAGCTGCATGCCCACGGACACCTTCGCGCGTGGACGACCGAGCGACGACGACGTAGCACTTTCGGCCTCACAATGAGCTCATGCTCAGACGCATCACCACATGCAGCTGCACTCACTACTGACAATACATCGCATGACGACAGCCAGTACATCGGCGACCTGACGAACCTCGGACTCGTCGGCGCGAAAAGCAACGGCGACGCGCACCGCGTGCTCATTGTCGGCGACGGAAACTTCTCGTTCGCGCGCGCGTTCCTGCGCAGCAACGAACACAAGATTGTATGTGGAGAGCTCGCCGTGACCGCGACGTCGCTTGACACGCACGACGAGCTGCTGCAGATGTACCCGAACTCGGGCGTGATCCTGGGCGAGCTGCGAAACGGGGGCGTGCGCGTCATCCACGACGTGAACGCAACAAAGCTCAAGCAGTGCTCGTCGTTGTTGACAAGCGATTCGCAGTCCGACGAATGCACTACGCTGCTCTTCGACCGCATTGTGTTCAACTTCCCGCACTTTGCGGAAGGCGGCAGTAAGCGCAACAAGATCCACCGCCACCGTCAGCTGCTGCGCGAGTTCTTCCAGAGCGCGCAGGACGTGCTCGCGCGCGACGGGCTCGTCTGGGTCACACTCTGCGCCGGTCAGGGCGGAACACCACTGGACACCAAGCCGCGCGCGTGGGGCGACACCTGGCAGATCGTGCACTGCGCTGCCGACGCGGGCTTCATCGTGCGCAACGTGCACCTGTGTCCGGTCGAGAGGCTCGCGGAGCTGGGCTACTACTCGGTCGGGTACAAGCTGAAGGAACAGGCGTTCTGGACGCCCGACAGCCTCACCCACGTGTTTTGCCGCGAGGACCTGGGGGTGAGGGCGCATTTCCCGATCGAGTGGACGCGCGGGATCAGCTTCTGGACCCACGACGGGTTCACGGAGCAGAAGATGGCAGCGATTCTGCGCGAGTGCTTCCCTGAGCCGTTCCAGCTGTCGTTCCACCTGACCGACACGTACGTGTGCCCTAAGTCCGGCCGCACGTCCGTGACGTACAGCGTGGACGTGTCGTGTGATCGCACGGCGCTCTCGAAGGACCGCGTGAACGCGCGCACGCTGGAGGCGCTCAAGCGGATAGAGAGCTCAGACTTTGCGTCGTCGCGGGCGGAATAGGTAGTACAAAATAGAGCTGAATGGATACAATAAAATAGAGCGAGTCTTCCTGTGTGTGTGCGTACGTATCGTGCATTGAGCTTCATAACAACATTCTTACATAATTACTCTCAGTTTACCATAATGAATCAATTAGACGGCGAGCCCCGTGTAGAGCAGCATGTTGGCGAGGTTACCGACGATGTGCACGCCGCAGTGCCAGGCCGAGGACACGTCCTTGCTAGACGCCTCGCGCGCGCGCATGTAACAGTACGCGGTCTTGAGCACGAAGAGCAGGTAGAACGCCTGGTACATGCGCTGCTCGCAGAACGCGCTGCAGTAGATGTGGTACACCATGCCGAGGAACACGGCGGCCATGTCCACTGTGCGCCGCCAGCCGACCACCGGGTCGCGCCAGTAGTTGAGCGACGTGAGCAGCACGAGCAGCGCCATGGCCGCGCACCACCAGAGCTCGTTGCGCGCCGCGAGGTACACGGAGAAGCACGTGGAGAACGACGACCGGAAGAGTCGATTCGAGTACTGCGGTGGGAGCACTTGGGCGGCTGGGGACGCCGTCATCTTCCTTGCCGTTCGCTTCATGCCCATACTGCTGGCTTGTGATATTGGAAGGTTGGAATCGCTATGGAGCTCTTTGGGCGTGTTGGCTGATGTGCTGGTTGTCACGAACGAAAATGCGAAATGGCTCAACCACTGACAACAAACAGTAAAAACGGCTGCCCTTAGTTGATTGGATTCTTTTGCAGCTGCGACAAGCCAAGCGAGCGGCTCACTTGGGGTTTCGCCATTCACATTTGGGAAGCCACAGACGTGCCATAATCGCCCGAATGAGAAAACGAGTGAGCCAAGTGGCACGCTGACGCCTCGGACGTGGTCTGCTAATGTGAAGACTGTGGCTGAAACCCAGATTCAGAAAAGGTGCGAATGCTTTCGCTGATTTCTGAAAAGCTGGGAGCTTCCGAACCACTTGCTGCTGTTTTGGAAGCACGCCAGCAGCTCAGGCCAGGAAAGGCTCGAAGAGCTCAAGTTGCAGCAGGCGCGACTCTGAGCTGAGGCAACTTGCTGAATGCCAAAGACAATAAACTTTCTCTCCTTGTAGTTAATTGTTTCTGTCCGCATGCCATGCGAGATGGGGCTGCTGGTTGCCGCCCAAGGTGCTGCCATTTTCATGTTCATGCTTGCTACATTTAGGATGTTGGGATGCATTCTGGTGGTACATGTACAATGCAGGACTGTTCTGTATCTGATAATTACAACACGGTGCTTCTTGGTCTCAGTGTACGTCCAAATGTCAAGTGGCAGCACGATCAGACGTCAGCACCGCTCTCTCCTACTGCTGGTGGCGGTGGTGCAACTGGCGATGCTGCTTCGTCCGCGTTGTTCACGACGTACTCCTCTTCGATACGTTTCAGCACGATGTCGTGCAGCAGGTCGAGCGTCTCGTGGAACGAGTGCAGGTTGATCGGGATTTCCTTGAACGGGATCACGTCCGGCTCCTTCTCGTGCTCCTTCAGGTACGTCTGCACGCTTTGCAGGTTCGGGAACCCGAACTGCTGCGCCTTGTCCGAGCGATACCGCGGGTCCGGGCAGTTTGTCATGAACTCCCAGTGGCTCTTCTCGTCCAGCGTCAGCAGGAACGGCACGACGATGCCCGACAACCCACTCGTTTTCTCACTGTTTGAGTGCACCTGCACCGCGACTTCCTTCTGATACAGCCGCGGGTCGATGTGGAACCCTTCGACGATGAGCGACTTGCCCTCCTTCAGGCACTTGTCAATGTCGGACGTGACGCCTTTGCGCACCACGTCGCAGTCGTTCTTGTACTCGTCCAACAGCGCCTCCTGCGATGAGAACTCTTCGCAGTAATACTGTGTCTCCTTCCGTCTGAATGAATAAAGAAATATAATTACACGGCATCGTCGCGATATTAGCAGGCAGCCAGATCCAGCACAATGTCAAATGTCTGTATCCAAATAAACGGCAAAAGGGAGCGCACCCTGAGAAGTTGCACATGAGTTCAAAGATGAGGTCTGTTTGCAGCACACTGGAGAGATTTAGCCGATCCGCGAGCTGCATGATGAATGCAAAGAAGCCACTAAGTGACGAGCACTGCGGTACAACTACATACGAGAGAGGAAACAATAAGGCGCTCACCTTTGTCGCGAGCGTCGACTTCCCTGTACAAGACGTCCCTGCGAGTATGATCAGCAGTGGCACGCGGTTTCGGTGGAAGCTATGAAGCTCAGTTTTGTTAGCCTTCACCAACCAACGCAGTTGTTGAATGGCAATACATTGAGAAGGCGTACCTGGACATCATTCGATAGCACGAGATGTGCGCTTCACCGTATCCAAACACGAGCATGGTCTTGTAGAGAAAGTCTTCGAATTGCTCCTGTTGAGAAAATACATACGAGCGTGAGAGAGCTCAAATAGAACAAACGGATCTAACGTGTTTTGCATCGCGGTACCTGCATGATATCCGTCAGCCCCAAGTCGACAAGCGTCTGCAGTGATAACACAGCGAGGTCATTACAGTTAGCAGCCAGAAATGCTGATATCCTACCCAGACACAGCAGCGATGCATCCTCATACCCGCTTGAGATCCAGCGAGATCTGCACGGCATCCTTCGAGTTGATCTTCACACAAATACGCACACAATAATAAGCATTAGCATCAAACCAGCACCCTCCTATACGGGATGCCATCATGTACAATATACCTTGGTGCTCACGAGCGCGCGGCAGACCAAGTACCGCGAGAGTACGTAGAAGTGGTCGCCCACCCACACGCGCACTTTGACAAAGTCGTACTTGGACTGGTTGCGCTTCACGACGACCTCGGTGCCACCCTCGGGGAAGCGTACGGGCGCGGCGGGCGGCAGGCCCAGTGCGACGGCAGACGAGCCCGCGGCACTGAAGTTGAGGCTCAGCGGCGGCTTCGAGTCCATCGGGGGCTTCCTGGAGCCAGCGGCGGCGGACGGCGACGAGGAGCTCAGCATCTTCAACGCGCTCGCAAAGCGGCGGCGGTCCTTTTTGGCTGAAAAGCTCGCGGGTGTCGCGCCAACGCCCTCATCTTGCAACACTCAATATTTTTTGTCTAGGTTTTCTGAAAGAGTTGCCACATTGCAAATTTATAGCGATGATTGGTAGAAACTATTTGAAGAGGCGCGTAATTGGCTATAAACACTCAGATCAATCTATGATTGGCAGAAATGTTTTGGCTGCGGACGAAAGAAACTGGTGGAACGAACCTCCAAGCCAAAATGCCTTTCGAAATTGAACACTTGCGCCAAACAGTCAAACAGCAAGAGCCAAAGGGACAGCGGAAGCAGCACGCAGAAGAATGAGCGACACGGAGCAGCACAAGAAGCGCAAGTTGGAGGAGGTCGCGCCGCAGACCGACGCCCCTGACAGCACCAACAACAAGAGCGCCGCCGCCTCCATCAAGGCCGAGCTGATAGCTGAGATCGCCGCCACCACCAGCAACAGTGCGACGACGCCAACCGGCAGCTCCGAAAACCCTGAGAAGAGCGAGCCGAAGAATGCGGTCGACAACGCGCAGCAGCTCGCGAAGGAGAAGGAGAAGATCACGAAGCTCTTAGAGCCGTTTTCGAGAGAGCAGCTGGTGGAGATCCTCACGAGCGCGTAAGTGTGTGTGTGTGTGTATTTGCTTGTATTTATTTGCTTGTGCTTTGTGTGCGGACGGCGGCTTGTCTATTGCGCGAGTGCTGTTTGTGTTGTTGTTGTCATTATCGTGGTGTGCGGCTTTTTGATCGAAACGAACTTGTTATTGTTTGCTATGTGTGTATTCTCTCTCTATGATGATGCTGGCGCTGTGTGTGCTGCAACTGCTCGCTCTCTTTGTTGTCTCTTTCTTTGTGTGCGTATCGCCGTGGGTATGTGGTGGGTTTTATCTCTCCTTCTTGTTGTTATTATTGCTGTTGTCTCTGTGATTCGTGTCTTTTGTGTGGTTGCACTCGCGCATGTTGCTGTCTTTCCCCACTTGTGTTGCATGGACTGGATCTGCCTGTTGCAATCGTAAAGAGCGTCTCAGTATGATAACATTTACAATGAAATCAAGACCGTAGCAAGCGCCGACGTCGCGCACCGCAAAGTGTTCATCCGAGGACTCGCGTGGGAGACATCGACCGAGACACTCAAGGATGCGTTCAGTAGCTTTGGCGAGGTCGAGGAAGGCGCGGTGATCTACGACAAGGCGACGGGCAAATCCAGGGGCTATGGGTTCGTCACGTTTGCCGACATGGACGCTGCGCAGCGCGCGGTCGAGAAGCAGATTGTGGAGATCGACGTGAGTTGTGCTATTGTTGTTGTTAGTGGTGGCATTGTCTATGAGCTACTGACTGAACTTCTTATGTATGCTGTTCGCAGGGTCGTAGGGCTACCTGCAACCTGGCTGCCATCCGTCCGCACTCGGATGATCACCAACAGTCGGCGTCATCGTCGCATCACCCGCAGCACAACCAGCCTCACCAGCACCAGCAACAGACTCGAGCTGCTGGCCCGCCACCTCCAGCTGGAGCATCCCACACAGTGTACACCACGCCCGTCGCGAACCAAATGTATCCGATGGTTGGTGTGCAGATGCCTGTTCCACAACAGCAACCTCAACACCAGCACCACCAACAGCAACAGCAACACCAACACCAACAGCAACAGCAACACCAACACCAACAACAGCACAGCGCATCGGATCCTGGCGACGAGTCGGAGCGCAAGCTCTTTGTGCGTGGGCTGTCATGGGACACCACGAACGACTCGTTCCGCGCTGAGTTCCAGAAATACGGCGAGCTGGACGAGGCGATGATCGCGATCGACCGCAACACGGGCAAGAGCAAGGGCTTTGGCTTCATCACGTACAAACACAAGTCGTCGGCGGACCGCGCGCTTCAGCACCCGCAGAAGACCATCGATGTAAGTTTGTCAGTCGTGGATTATGTGTATGTGTCAACCGATTGCATCTAAGGAAGGTACTCACCCTCTTACTGTTTGCTATGCTGAATAGGGTCGAACAACGACGTGCAACCTGGCATCGCAGGGAGGCTCACGAGGAGGGGGCAATGATCGTCACCACGGCCGTGGCGGCATGAGTGGCGGCGGTGGTGGCGGCGGGTACCCTGGCGCGATGGCGCCGGTGATGCCTGCAGCTCCGGTGCAAGCCTACGCGGTGCCAATGTACACTGCGATGCCCGGACCGTATGGCGCTGCGCCGCAACAAGTGCCAATGGGAATGCCGCAGCAGCCTGTGCAGTATGGCGCGTATCCAGCGATGACTGCCGATCCATTCCACCCTCAGGGCTATGCGCCTGCACCAGGGGCTCCAGCGCCAGCGCCAACGATGCAGTACTACCAGAACCGACCACCGCCGTCGCACCACCAGCAGCAGCAACAGCCGAAGCCTCCTGCTCCACAGCGCAAGTAGAGGAGAGAAGGAAGAAACTGAAGGTTGCTTTCTTCGTGCTTCGCGAAGCAGATTTTTGATATCTTAATAGCAAACTCTTCTATGTGAGGCAAACTGATTCCCATCTATTAATCAGCTTTTCTCTCTCTATCAGTCGCCCTCTCTACGTCTCTATCATCATTTGTCTGCGATTGCGCGTCTGTACGCTGCGCCAGCGAGCACGCACTTGGTTTCTCGACACAGGTCGACTTTTTCAACATTGTGGAGCTATTCGTTATCATGGGAATATGAACATATGTGAGCGTGAAAATTTCCGTTTCCCATAGAGCGAGCAGCTACACACAAATAAAACATGTTTCCATCCACCCACCTTGTCAAAGAAGAGCAACCCCGCGTGCTTCTCGATCACGTCGATGGGCGTGAGGAAGTCCGTGAGCTCTTTCTTCTCCGAGATGACGCGGTTGGGCAGAATGAAGCCCGCGCTCGCAAACGAGCCGTCTCGCTTCCGGCCGAGCACAACCTTGAAGAAGTGCGTCGGCACGGCTACAGCGTCCGGCGGCGTGCCCAGCAGCGGGTACTTGACCTGGTACTCGCCGGTCTTCTTGTTTTTCTGTGGTCAAATTCGCAGCAATGATAGCGCAGGTTAATAGTGACGATAGTGAGGAAGAGCACCACTTTCAAAGCGTGCAAGTCATCTTACAGTCGGCAGGAAGAGTGGCCCCGTGACGACGTAGACGCCGTCGAATTGGCCCGCGAGGTGGCGCATGAAGCCCTCAAAGCGCGACCAGTAGCCGCGGTTGAAGCCCACGCCCACCTGCGGCGAGATGTTGGTCATGAGGAAGCTCTCGTTCATGGCTTGCTGCGAATTGGTCATGTCACCTATACGAGAGAACAGTACCCCAAGCACATTAGTTAGCTTCCATGATCAGAACCAGACCCCACTGACTGGCTGGCTGGCTGGCTACGTACGCGCTGGTGCAAGGTGTCCTTTGTCATAGCCGCTCTTGAGGAACAGGTTTGGGTGCACGCGGAATGGCTCCGGGGTCGTGATATCGACTATGAAGTTAGACTTGGTGCGGTCCGTGTCGTCCACCACGCGCAGCGAGTCCCTGGTCAGGTACTCCAGCACCCACGACGCATTGCGCGTTCTAGATTTGCACACACACAGCATCAATGCACAGAGAGATTTCATCAGTAGTCGCCAATAGAAGCAGCATCCCAGGCTTGAATGTCCACATGTTGCTGCGCGCTCAGCACGCTCACCTGTAGTCGTACGAGACCACGTATCCGGATCGGACGTGCACGTTTGAGCTCGACGGTGACCCGTAGCGCAGCGCCTCGTGTTGCAGGAAATCGCCGCCGCGCGGTTGCCTTGCATCACCAGGAGTTGTCTGATCATTACGGTCGCGTCCTCTCTCTTCTTCATCATCAAGCTTCCCAAGCGCAAACAGCACGCTGACTGATCCGATGCTGATGCCAAGAGCCACGCCCGTCAGCGTTGACCTGCAGCAATGAGGAGTGAGCCATCGTCATGACACGAACAACACAGTTTTGGCGTTTTAGTTTGTACGCGCGCGTGCGTGCGTTTGCACACAAAGAGGGTGCTGTTGCATTCGACATCACTCGCGTGCAATGGCTTTGGTGGAGGCTGTACGGCTTACCGCAGGTTGCGGGTCGAGAAGGGCGCTCGAAAGCGTGGAGGTTGCTGTTGCGATCGTCTTCCTCGCGTCGTCATGTTCCCGCAATCCCGGATTGACAAGACAGCAGTTTCCGTTGCAAACTCATGCAGATCCGCTAATTACAGAGTTAGCAATCCAGCTCACATGTTGTAACATCCAACTGCATTTAAACGCTGTCCATGTTAATTGGCTAAAATAACTCATACAATGATTTGAACATTTACGACGTACATATCACAAAAACAGCAGCATGTTCAGGAAAATTCAAAAAGTGAATTTTCCAATTAGGTAAAGCGCACAAAAAGTAGGTGTGCAATTTTATTGAGTTTTTGCATGTTCTGATATTAAGCTGCTCCGGTTACCGGCTTATGAAACTTAATATATTTCAATTGTTCAACAGACCCGAAAAAATGCGACAATTCTCATTTAGTCTTTTTCATATAAATTCAAATAAAATAGTAAAAAAAGGATGTCGCATCTTTTCGGATCGACTGACAATAAGCCAAGTGAAGCCAATACATTTTTCTGTGATTTTTCTTTGGCCATCCTCAAACTTGGGGCGATAATGAACGATGAAGACGAAATGGCTGTCGATGAAGATGAAAATGTCTAGCGCACGCTGCAGCTGTGCACAACTCAGCAATGTACAGACGTATGAGCAACTTGGGTAAGCCCGCTGTGTAGCGGGGCCGCAAACCTGCCTTAGATCACAAGCAACAAGAGATTGTACGCCAGTGAGTGATCGAGAGCCCAGGTGAAACGATCCAGAAACTGATAGAACGAACGCATGCAGGATTACAAGCGAAGATGTCGAAGAATGGTGTACAGAGACAGCTCACCGAGGCCAGTCCAAGCGAAATTACCCACGATGACTGCTAGGTGCTGTTCTTCAGGGGGCGAGATCGCGATCGAGGCTCCCCGCAAAAGGAGATGATCGAGCTCATCAAGGCCACCAGAAAAAAGTATCGATATCTGCGTCTACGTGTTAACCAACAAGGAGGTAAGAACATATGTCTATGGTGTTTCGCCATATTTTCTCTTATCCTCATCTGAATGACAACCAGCACATCTGTATGTTATGTTTGTGACGTACTTTTGCAGATCCACAAAGGAGGAAAGGGGCGAAGATCAGTGATTGCCGACGGAAAGGGATCAAAGTAACCCGCGTCAAAGCTTGGGCTTATCAGGGACGCGATAAGAGTTGGTAGCTAAGCGTTGCCTCGAGTTTTGGATTTGATTTTGCCTCGATAGATTGGTCTTGATTTTTTAGACTTATTGCAAAGAATCGGAGATCTGACCGGTCCTCTAACAAGGCTTTTGCATAACAAGTTTTGTCTTATTGACAAAAGAAATCGGGTGAATAGTGAGCTCTTGCATTTTTGTTTTGTTGCTATTCCCCTTCTATGTACGCAATAATCTTAAGGCAGTTGCGTTTTCAATCATGTGGCTTTGAAGGCTCAGCAAACCTTAGTGCGGCTGCGTTTAAGTCGAATGTGGACAATGTGGAGATTTACCGTCGCGATATTCTTTAAGCACAATGTCACGCTGAGTTCAGTTTCATGTCGTTCGAGTGCCGCTGGAAACATGCCAGGTAAATTGCGCCAACCTTCCACTTTCTTCTTGATTCGACAATTGTGGCATCTCCCGCTTTCTACTGCTTACCAAATTTGGTCGATTTAAAAACACGAAACACGAAGTTCATGCGTCTGGTGTGGTTCGAGATGAGATCGCGATGTTCCTTGCCTGTTTTGCATGTTGTGAGACAATAAAGACTTCTCATCACTAAGTCATGTTTACATTTGCCTCCAACTTCTTTCATGTTTATGATAAAGTGGTAGCTCGAATCTCTTTTTCCAACATTGATTTCAACATGAGTTTGATGCTCCGAGCTCGTCAATGCATTTATCGTAGCTGCTCGTGGTGCTGTGATGTGTTCACGCCGAGCAATCAGCAGAGGAGCTCTTCAGAAGATCCACAAACTCATTCAAGCTTCACAGACACACATAAGCATCTTTCCCTTTGTTTCCGCCTATATTCCATCTCTGAGCGAAGACTGGGCTGCAATCATTCCTGGTGCAGTGGGCGGCGCACGTGATCGATGCGGGCGACTGTATCACGACTGGAGGTTCTGAAAGTGCTCATGATATTTCTTGATGGTGAACCCCTGCTCAATTTTAGAGTAGAGCGTCATCGGCAGGAAATAAGTTTGCAGTCGGCAGCACCATCGAAGCGCTCACATTGCGAGGCAAGTTTGCCAGTAAGACATCTGGATAAGTGACTTCGGGCGCTCTGGGGCTCAAGTACCTGCATAAGCAAAAGGTCGTGCACGGCGACCTCAAGTGCAATAACTTGGCCATATTTGCGGTGGAGGTACGTACGACACACTGGGTCTTGCAGTTGCGCTCCTTGCAAAAAGTGTAAGTACGAGGAATGGCGTTTTGTATGCAACATGGGTGCTTGATTTGTAGCATTTTTCTGAGACGTTTCTCCATTTGGCCGTTAGCTCGTTAATCTACAAGATGCATTCAGGTGTCTGCTGCATACTCTTGAGTCGTTGACTTTTACTATTAGTGACTTACCCTCGCAGTGTTGCGAATCCCAGGAACGTGGACCTGATCGTCGCTGTGTTGATGCTAGGATTTGCGCCAGAGCTGCCTGTAATCGCGTCGAACCGTCGACAGAGCTCCTGGACGTCCAAGTCAGTCCTAACCGGCGCCAGAGCTACTATTGCTAATACCTGAAGCACTCGAACCCCGTCGGTTTTGAGAGGTGTGCTAATGCATTTCGAGCCAAAACAACCTGGGCGACTGTGTGCTACGGCCATGCATTACAACCGATACCGATATTATAATAAACCTGGTTTGCTGTAAAAAACACCCACATTGTAGCTCTACAAGAAACACACCCTCTCAAATATAATGATTCGATTTGAGAGAGTTGCGAGTTTGATTGGCGTCCCAAGCAAGTCAGCTAAGACGAGCAGGAAGCGACACACAACAAGAAACACAAAGTGATCGATCCATCGCACTCGCTCGCAGCCCGTTCACGATGTCGCGCAAGAACAACCGCAACAAAATCAAGGCCCAGTACGAGCTGGAGGTGCGTGCGGCTTTGCCTGTCTCTGTGTGTGTAAGTGGTGTGGTGCTCATGGTCTCTTCGCTGTTCGTGTGCGCGTGAGCAGGTCGTAAAGGAGAAGGAGCGCAAGGAGAAGCTGCAGATGAAGCGCGAGCGAGTACGTGGACGCGATGGCATGCGCTTGTGCTGACATGCTACCTGATTGCGCGTGTGTGTACTCATGCAGTTATTCATGCGTTTACTACTATCTATGTACAGAAAGCGAAGAAGGACTCGACGACGGTGGTAAAGAAAGTGTCGAACAAGGTGCTGCGACGAATGAAGCAGCGCCAACAGGAGAAGGAAGAGAAGGGTGAGGTCAAGGTGACCAAGGCCGAGAAGATGGACACGAAGGAATAGATCCACGCGCTTGACCACGTGACTGACCCCCCACTGTATTTTTCGTGAATGGAAAAACTACGTATATGCATGCGTGTGTGTGTCTTTCTTCTATTGCGATTATTTCTCTTTGTCACAGTCCTTCGAGGCATCCGGACATGAAACTATCGCGGCGCTCAATGTCCTGTAGCGTCTCCTACAGAGAGCGATATGCAACAAGCAAGCAAATAAGACAACAGAGCAATGGTCAATCGCTGATGGCAAACGCTTGGTGGATGGATACGCAAAAATCAAACGCTTCACGCGTTCGTTCCAACGTACCCTCACGATCGACGTCAGCAAACCTCGCCACGCATCTTCGAGGACCTACAGCAGCACACAGAGTCACAAGCAGTTTGTCATGCACGTCCCAACTCAGCCATTGCGGTACGAGCCCTTTGGCAACATCAGTCAGCAACACAACTGCTTACCGCCGCTTTCCGCTCGATGTCGTTCGCAGTGGAGAAAATGTCGCCCACGACAAGCGACGCGGTGCTGCACGCACCGATCCGCATCGTGGGCTTCACGAGCGCGTCCTTCTCCTTGTTGTTGCTGACTTTCGTTAGACTCAGCAGCATCTGCTGCTGCGAAGAGGAGGAAGAGGCATTCTCAGGTGCAAACTCGAGTGCCTTCTGGCGTCCGGCGACTTTTGGGAAAAGCTGTTTACCCAAGTACCGGTCGTTCGCCGAGATCTCTTCACCATTGAGCCACAGTGTGTTCTAAGAACGACACCAACACCAATACGTTAGACTCCAACGACATCTCACAAGAGCTCCTCAAGTTGGGCTGCTTCTTACGGTTATCCGCGCTCCGATGAACCGCTTCAGTAGAGCCTTGGAACACACCGGATTGCTCGAGATGAACAGCTACAATGGCCGAGTAATTAGTAAACGTGCTCTCACAGTTCTGGCGCTTCAATTCCTACTGCACGCAAAGTTTTGTACGTACCTCTTCGGCTTTTGTCCCGAGCAATCCGAGCCAGAGCAGCTGCTCGAACGACTGCAGATCGTTGTGCATAAAGTTGAGTCTCCGCAAACGTCCAAAGAGCTTGAGGTTCGAGCTCGTGGATGCAGTCGCAGCGGTCATCACTTTGTCGATGTGGATGTACCGGAACGTGATCGCGTTCACCAGCGAGTGCATCTTGGCGCTCTCGAGTACTTCGAGCGCGTCGCCGTAGATCACGAGCACACGGAAATCGCCGCGCACTTCGACCTCCGAGAACCCGGTTTTGTTGTTGTGCATGATCGGGTCTTCGCGGTTCGTGGGCTTGACGGTGCTCTCGCGCTCTTCATGGCTGCCAGCGGCGCTGAGGTTACTAAAGCTACTGCTCCCAGCAGACATTTTACTATTGCTGTTGCCGTTGACACCGCTACCCCACGAGGTCGCAAGGTTCGAATCTTTGACTGATCTTGCTGCATTTGCCGAGCTCGTGAGCTTCTCGCGACGCTCCCAAAGAGTCTTGGCGCACTGGATCGCGTGCGTTCGCTGGGCTTCTTCGAGCTCGTTGCGCTCTTTGCTGGCGCTGCTTTTCGCCTGCGAGTAGAACGCTAGCGCCTCTTTGCGCTCCGTGTCGTTGAGCGGCTTGAGGTCCAGGTGCTTGAGCACGGGGAAGGCGCGGATCATCTTGGCGCGGTACTCGCTCTGATTCGATTCGCACACGCCATTCCCATCGAGACGGAACTCGCTGATCGACGTGACCTACATGGCCCAATAGATCGGAATAGATCCCAGTTCGATGACCTTGTTAATGGATGGTAGACAATTTTTATCCAGCGTTCCCATTAGACACCCTTACCGAAAGCAGTGGGTCGAGCGCCTCAAGGGCCTCGATCTTGTTGTTTGAGAGGAAAATGCGCTGGAGAGATGGCAATTTCCCTAATGTGCCGATTTTGTCGATCTGGTTGCGCCGCAGGTTGAGTTCCGTGAGCAGCGTTAGCTTCTCGATATTCTCGAGTGTCGAGATGCGGTTACCGCCCAGATTCAGCACGCGCAAGTCCCGCAGCTCGTTCAGGTTCTGCATCACCTCGATGTCGTTGCTATAGGATAACACACAAAAATGAGCAACATTGTGATGGCAAATGAGAGTGGGGTAAGCTCTCTATGTCAACCTGTGTAGATCAAGCACGTCGAGTTTCTTGAGGCACTCGAGGTTCTCGATCGTCTTCAGGCGGTTTTTGCCCAGCATGAGCACACGCAGGTTCGGGACGACGCTGAAATTCTCGAGTTTCTGGTAAAACAAGCACAACAAACTTGAATACTCAAGAGCCCAGCGCATTCAGCAAATCCAGGGATGCGCTTCGAGAAAGTCAAGTTTGTACCTCCACGCGGTTGTTGTAGAGGTCGAGAAAAATGAGGTTCGGCAGCCCCAGCAGGTTCTCGATCTTTCGGATCGAGTTGTTCTGCAAGTTGAGCAGTCGGAGCATCTGTTCGCCCTCGAGCAGTGGGATTACTGATAGATTGCGGCGATCCAGGTTCAGGCGCTCCGGGTTGGACACTTTCGACTGAGCGATAGAGAAAGAGAGAAATAAAGAACTAAAGCTAAGGCATCACGAACTAGAAGTTCACATCTGGGGCGCCAGGCATGTGTACCTTTTGGTTGCGGTAGACGATGGGAACGCCCGGGATCTCGGTCGTCTCTGCGAAATAGAGCTAATGCACCAACAGATAAGACATTGTGGGCGCACAACACTCGGTTTTTCATGACCAATCCTTACCTCTTGTTCGCTGAGGTCGGCGTTTGGATCACCGGGAGGAGCTCTCGACTGTGCTTGAGAGTGATCCAACCCGCCCACGAGCTCTAGTGGTGCATTAGTTTTGAGCAGCGAGCCGTTGGGTCGAATCGCCAGATCGGCGGTCTTGGGCTTTTGGGTGCTGTTGCTGCTTCCCCCGCGCTCGAGGAGCGACCGACGATGCAGGATCTGCACTCAACAGGCAACACGTTGGGTGTCAGATATCTCTGGCAATCATAATAGATGTTTGGTATACGAATTTGTACGGTACCTCAGTCGCCATTTCAAGCGAGTTGCTGAACGCCTCGGGCGATCGACTGTGTGGTGATGACAAGCAAAGAGACTCAGTTCATTTGGTCCCCTTTTTAAAGCCTCAGAGCGTGGATCGTGTGCAGGAACGTACCGGACGTATCCACGAACTGTAGAGAAGGGTGAGTCTTGTGGAGGAAGCTGTCGATGCTCCATCGCCTGTTAAAAGAAACAAAGGAACAGGCACTGTGAGCTACATAGAGACGAAGAAATAGGCGCATCCAGCAGGCAGCTGGCTAGCGTACGTCTCCTGCTGTAGCTGGTCGGTTGCCAAAGTCTGCGATGGGGAGTTGCCGGTCTGTACCTTGTCGAGGCTGCCATCCATCCATCCGAATACAAAATCAACTGTCAGTATCAACACAGATGGCACAGTAACGCTCCTTTATATACGAACATAGGCTCACCAACTCAAACACAGGCCGCCTCTGCTGCGACGATTGAAGCAGTCGCTCTGGTTGCACGTTTCGCACCACGGGCGAGATGCTGGGACTGCTTCGTCGAGGAGCCACGCCGTTGTAGTACCCGCTCGCCGCCGCTGTCGCTGCATTCGCTGTCGCGCTGACACTGCTGCTCTTTGCATCCGTCCCATCAGCGGATCCGTGCTTAGTCCAGCGCAGGTTCTGCGCGAAGTTGCGCGCTGTGACCTTGCGCGAATTCGGCGGTGCTCTTGAGACTGCCGTGCGGTTCGCGTGCGCGTTGTTCGGGTCGTGGATCTCGGGAAAGTGACCAGCAGCTGGCGGCAAGGACCCCAGCGGCGCTGCTGTCACTGCTGCGAGTGGCGGCGGAGTGCGCTTCTCGAAAGCGACTGTCGAGCTGCTGCTAGCGTCAGCAGCTCCAAGCAGCCCCCGCATATTGCCATGCGAGTCATCCCGCACTGACGCGAGCTTCTCCTTGCGCGCGGCGGCGATCTTACTGAAGAGCCCGAGCGACACGCCCCCGTCGCTGCGTCGCGGACCGGCGACCGCGCCGCCCAGTACTGCTGCTGTTGGCATGACGCTGGTAGTAGCTGCAGGCAGCACCGGCGGCGGGGCGTTGTTGGTCCCAGTGTTCGGCTCCATTTTGGCTTTAGTAAATGGATGCGCAAGTTGAAGCGACAAGCCGCGTCTGCTTGGTAGATAGATAGAGGCATCAATCGAAAGAGATTCGCATTAAACCTGTTTACTATTATGTTGCGTATCTAGAAGTTTTGAAAGTACCTTTTTATACTGTCAAATAATACTGGATATGTGCTATTAGAGGTGAGGTGCATCTTTGAACCCATTTTCAGTCACGCACACGCTCGCTGTTCATTCTTGAAGGGTGTCTAGTGCTTCGACGAGTCGCTCCTGCTCGTGTATGCGGGTCCTCGCATACACTACGCTCAAAAAGACCTATGGCTGCTCTGGATGCGGCAAGCCTCGGCACAATTTTGATGAGTTTGAAATTGAGATTCGATGTATGTACTAATGCATGTACGTATAAGACGTATCGGCCAACGAAGCAAGCCGTGAACGATTACTAGTTAGCAGTAGTGATCTTATCGGACGATTGGCGTCCGTGTTGCCGTCAAGTTAATGATAAGACAGCTGAATAAAGTACACTTCAGGCCATTTTCTACCACAATACGTTTGCTTCATTGAAGTGGCTGCCTCACATCCGCGACCTTTCGAGGTTCGCGCACTCTCATTGGCTAAAACCCCTGCATTGCGCATTGCTGAAGGATACCCACTCACACTCAACGCACACGATTCCTATTGCCCATTTCTTCTCAGCATGCGCTCGCTGTCGCCACCGCCTCGACACGCGCCTGCATTTGCGTATGCGCTGCTGCTATTGCTGAGTCTGCTGAGCGCGGTGGCAGCTGCTGCGAGCTCGTCCGCGACGGCGCTGAGCTGCAACGAGACCAGCGCCAGGCAGGTGGGCATCGCGCGCTGGACGTCGCTTCCCGTCACAGGCTCCACGTTCTCCCGAGACTGTGAGTTGGTCGCATTGTCAACTGACTGCTCTCATAAGTATGCGAGCGCAGTGCTCACTGTATCTCTGTGTGTATGTGGTATGTACAGCGCATGCTGCCGCGGTGTTCAACGACCAGATCTGGATGGTCGGCGGCGTCTCGACCTCGTACTACACGAAACGTCTGGAGAAGACCACGACACGCTCGGACGTCGTGCGCTCGTCCGACGGCTCCACGTGGGTTGAGGCGCTGGAGGAAGCGCCGTTCCGTAGACGCTACGGCCACACGCTGACGGCGTTCACGGACCAGAGTGACAGCGTCGAGCGCCTGATGCTCGTCGCCGGGTTCTCCCCCGAACCCGCGACGGACATCTGGACCACCAAGGACGGAGGTGAGCTCTCCGCATGGGGGTCGTATTGATGCAAAGCCCTTCACTTACCGGTTCATATTATATATTGCTTCTGTCACTATTTGCTGGCAGAGACGTGGACGGAAGCGCCTGCTAGCGTGCCCTGGGCTGGACGAGGCTACCACTGCACCGTGGTCTTTGACAACAAACTGTGGATTCTCGGCGGCAGCCCGCTGAACAACGACGTCTGGTCCACAACATCCGTAGTGAGCGGTGAGTTTGAGGAATGGCTGTATGACCATAATGAGAATGTGTGTCTCATCATGCTAATTTGGTTGCTGTGTAGGAACGTGGGCGCAGCAGCAGAACGTGCCCTGGACGCCGCGCGCGGCGCACGGCTGCGCATCCCACACAGTCGTTGGGAACGTGACGCTGGGCGACGCGTCGAGAGAGCAGTTCATCTTTCTCATGGGCGGCTGGCGAGAAACCTCGATGAACGATGTGTGGAAAATGGATGCTTCTGGTACGTGAACTTACACTCACAGTCTCTACGTTGATGATATACCCCTTCATTTGATGACTATGTTACGAGCTGCATATCACTAATGTCGCCCTCTTCTCAAAAACCCAGGTTCATGGACGCTCCTGACGGAGGCTGCCCCGTGGAGCAAGCGCGCGTGGCACTCAGTCGTGTCGTTCGACTCGCGCACGATCGGAGACGTGGAGCTCGGACCGCGGCTGTGGCTCATCGGCGGCGGGATCATCGGCCGCGGCATCACCAAGATGTTTCCGTACTCGGACGTCTGGTTCACGCGCAACGGCAGCGACTGGTCGCAAGCGAGCTCGGACGAGTCCGGGATCTCGACGGCCGAGTGGAGCATGCTCTCGACACGCGACAAGGACGTGTGCACAGGCAAGTGGGGCCACGCGGCCGTGGCGTTCTACCGTAGCGTCCCGCGCTCCTACTACTGCAGCCCGGCGTGCGTGAGCCGCACGAACGCGATCAGCCGCGCGAACCAGCTCATCCCCGTGTGCGACCCGACCAAGTTCGTCCCGGATGTGCCGGTCCTGCGCACGATCCTCCGCGGCAACACCGTGTCGACCGTCACTTTGTACCCGGACGGCTGCGAACTCTGTCCAGGAGAGAGCTCCCGGTACGTGAACGCGACCAAAGTGCCGTCGCTTTTCCTCATTGCTGGAAATGTGGGGACGCAAAAAGTCAAGGACGTGTTCTGGAGCACGGACGGCAGTGAGTGATAACCGTTTTGGTATCTTTCTGTTTGCCCATCAAGAGCTGCGTAGCTTCTCATGCTCTTGCAAATTGTCTCTGACTCTCGTGGACGCATTTTGATGATTCGTAGTGCTATGCGAGAAGGACGGCGTGATCTGTTCCGGCATGGGCGTGTGCACCGTGGGCGGCAACTGCCTGTGCAACGCCGGCAAGCAAGGGTCGTTCTGCGAAAGCGACCTCGGCTACACGATCCTCGACACCTGTGCGTCTGCTTGTTTGTTTGTTTGCTTGCGTGTTGTGTGGTTTTGCAAGTGATGTTGACTGTGTGGCGTGATATTGTTTGTTTGTTTGTTTGTTTTTCTGTCTGTCTGTTTGAACAGCGAGCTGCTTTCCTGAAACAGCGCAAGTGCTTGTGGAGAAATTGCACAGTGGCGCTGACGTGTCAACGGTCGAGTTGCGTGCGATCCGGGATATCGCGGTGGGCGACCGAGTGATGGCGCTGGACGCGGACGGTGCCCCCGTGCTCTCAACTGTCTACTA
Organism: Pythium sp. MPC-2022a; assembly: GCA_038050625.1. Taxonomy (NCBI): domain Eukaryota; phylum Oomycota; class Peronosporomycetes; order Pythiales; family Pythiaceae; genus Pythium; species Pythium sp. MPC-2022a. The sequence goes on from JALBZB010000278.1 coordinate 28,300, forward strand.
CATCCCGCACGACAGCGACCCATCTGTGCCCGTGCAGTTTCTCCGCGTGGTGCACGAGCCAGTCGGACGCTTCCAGCCACAGCATGTAAGGACGCATGGAATTTTTGCTCTTGGTGGCCATTCTGGCATTCGAGTCTCACGCGTAGTTTTTTGTCTATGGTGGCTCTTTGGTGCAGCTGGGATCCGAACAGGTGTTGGAGATCACGCCCGACCACCTCATCTTCTACGATCCGGGATATCATCCCAGTCCAGAGAGCAAATGCGGTGCGGATCCAAATGGAGCGCAGGATAATAGAGATGATCCGACCTGCACGGCCGCGTTGTGTGCGGATGCGGACGGCATCTTCGGATCGACGTGCTCCATGTCGACGATGCTGCCGCAACATCAGAAAGCGGCGCGGGAGTTGGCAATCAACGACACGATCTTCGTGCTCGACCACCACGGAGTGCGGCTGGTTGCCAGCCGCGTGGCACGCATTGAGCGCGTGGTCCTGCGGCGCGGCGCGCTCACCCTCTACACGACCACGGGCAACCTATTTGTGGACGGCGTGCTCTGCAGCAACTTTGGCGATTACTACCCGCTGCTGCTACTGTTTCGTGGTCCGCGGCGGGATTTGCTGCCGTTCGCGCTCTTTGCGCCGCACCGGCTGGCTTTCGTGCTGCTTCCGAGCGAAAAGACCGCGCGCGCGCTGCGCTGGCTCATGGACACTTTGGTGCTGCCGCTGCTGAAGTGGGGAGCGTGCACGCAAAACAGCTGGTTTTAGCGCTTCAGTTGCCATCGTACCGTACATGCGCGGCACAGTCACGCCAAGGGCGACAGCTGTGCTGATCTGTCAGTTGGACAAAATGGGTGAACTTTTACAATTTGGGCGGCAAGAAGAGAGTGAGCAGCGGACTACAGCCAGCAGATGACCAGGTGGCAGGCTTGAGAGCCACAAGTCCATGGATACGAAATGGCTGAAAAACAGCAACCTCTGTAGAGGACGAGAGATCGTCAACTCGGTGCTGCAGCAGCAGAATCTGTGGTGACTACGCTGCAGTAAAGTCGCTGCTGGATGCTCAAAGGGGCATGTGCGGGTGACTGTAAAGTAATGAGGACAATGAAAATTTGTGTTTTGCTTCGGTGGGATTGCATGAGTAATTGATTGCGACTTCTACATGCCACTCAAAGTGTCCCGAACGCGCCACTCAAAGCTTACAAACGCGCCTGTAATCCTGCGGTTCACAAGCTCAACGACCAAGAAAGCCAAGAGCCAAGAGAGCGAGAGTAGAGGTGACTCGCCCCCACTCACCCACGCATATAAAAGTGGCGAGTCACGCTGTCCGGTAGCGGTGCTGAAGTTTCTGCGGAGGCATCTGCGGATGCGGCACCCTCGCAAAAGTGCGATTATTGATGCGGCCAGTGGGACCAGTAGCTGCAAAGCATTTTGTGGTGTGTGTGGCCATTTCGCCACATGCATTCGGATCCATTATCGAGCAATGCAATGCGTCAATGTAGAAGTTGTCAACAATACGACAATCAGTCGAAAATCCATTGAACCGTCACACACGGAACAAAGACCGAACTGTTGGACAACCCAACGACACTGGCTCGAACGATGATGGAGCGATGGAGCGATCAAGAGACATGGCTTCCCTTCTTTATTTTGCCTCTTAGCCAATCGGAGCGCGCCGGCTCTGATCAAGAGCTCTTGGCGATTGTGCGTTCCGCTAGCCGTCTCCGAACAGCGCGCGCGCGCGTCGAAGCTGCAATACTACCGCTTTCTATAATTAAATCTTGGGGTGTTCTTAGTTTCGCGTCGCATGGTTCTCAAAGATAGAATTGATGCATGGCACACTCGCGTTTACTGTACGCACTCGCTCATTCATTTGGGAGCCTGTACTGCGTCGCTCGCGTCGCAGCACTGGATAAGAATGGAAGGCAGTTGGAGAATTGGCTCAATCGCGATTGACGAGGCTCCATTCTTATCGTGTTTATTGTGAGCGAAGCGGAGCGTAACGAGCGGCTCTTTTTCAGCGCGCTGCGATTCATCCATCTGGTCGTCAAAGACTGGACGGGCTTATCCGTTAGCTAATAGCCGTAAAAGCGTGCTTTCACTCCCTCTTTCAACCACGCTTGATTCCTCTATAAACATGCTACAAAGACGTGAAATCGAGTGTTTTTCTTCCCCACATAATCTTTTAAAATCACTCTTACTCGATATGAGAGGTCGTTGCCATCCCACTGCTATCAATACCCATCCGCTTTCGGCGAACACGGCTGGAAAGACGGAGCGATCTCACACGCCGCTCTCTTTTTCCGGCTCGTCGAGAGTCGCCAGGCATTTGGGATCAGCTGAGCAGCCAGGCTGCTTGCCTTTCGCAAAAAAGCAGACGCTCTCTGCGGCCGAACGAACACGAAAGCTGAAGCCTTCTGGCTCGCTCCTCCTCTCTTCGTCTCCTCATTATCCAATTTGCGCGCCACTACCAAAGCACCAGCCAAAGCAACCTACCAAAGCAATCCATCATCATGTTGGGCAAGCGCTACGCAGCAGAGATCTCCAACCAGATGGAGGCGTGTCTGACCGAGTTCTACCGCCAGGAGTGCCTGCGCTCGCTCTACAAGAAGCAGGTGCGCCGCGACCTTTGGGAGTACCCAATGCAGCACCAGAGCAGCAAGAAGGGCGTGTCGTTCGCCGTAGTCCCCGAGATCATTGGCTGCGCGGATCCGAGCGTCGACCGCAGCCCCATCGACGTGTCGCCCATCTCGCAGTTCGAGCTCATGCTCCTACTCTCGCAGCGCCAATTCCCTGTGCAAGCGTAAAGCAGCAAGACGAGACGACGCTTCACCCTGTACAAAAGCCACACACACAAGACGGCACTCGCCAAGCGCGCGCATATACAATAGAAGACCAAGAAGAAGACCCGATTGTACAAAAAGTCCCTCCATAGAGGACGACTGCGGTCTGTATTTATCACCACCTACCCCGAGCAGTGCGCCATCCATCCTAGATAGAACGAGATGGTAGTTAATGTTGTCGATGTATAATGAAGTCATCCATTTTGCCTGAGCACGTTTGTATCGCACTTTGCAGTCTTTAGACCCATTTGAGCATTACACCTTTACTGAATGCAGGTACATTACATTCGTACGAAAGGCGGCTCTTGCAATCTTGTGATCCTGGGTCTTGCCCCAAGCGATCTTCCTCCACGCATGCATTCATTCATATCATCATGCTCATGAGCGCGCGCAAGAAGATCGATGGATTCATTCATTTTTATGCGCTCGTGGTGACGCAAGACGCTGACCAAGAGCCAAAGACCAAAGCTCTTGGAAGTGCCAGTTTTTTTTTTCTCTCTCTCTCTCTCTCTCTCTCTCTCTCTTCTTGGGTTCACATTGTGCACACGCACGCACCCCTTTGCATCTTCCATCCTCAAGAACAAGCTGATTATGGTGGGATTGTTTGCTGGTGTGTGGAGGCAACAACCGCCTCTCGCTCACCGCTCGCATATTCCTTCCACGCCTGCCGCTGTCTCCATCAATCGCCTGCGACGCCAATCAGTCAGTTAGCCAACCACCTGACTCACTGGACGCACCATCAACTCAATTCCGCTTGCGGTTCCTTTTTCATACGTCGTTGTGAAAAAAATTGTGACTCACTCGCTCAACAATACTTCCATTTATGCGCGGTGCCGTCACGACTGCTACCGCCTCATCAAGTAAAGCCGCCGCCCGCTGCTACCAGAGCTCCGTGCCACCGCACTTCCCGATGAAGACCACGCTCACGCCCTGCGGCCCCATGGCGTCCGCCTCCTCCAAGTCCAACCAGGTGAACAACAACGCCTCACCGATGCTCAGCCTACTCGACGCGAACGGCAGCATGACCGCTGCGTTCGCGGCGTCCACCGCCCCCGGAAGCAGCAACTCGACCACGGTCGTGTGCAAAGTGCCCAAGTTCTTGCGCTCGCTGTACGCGATCCTGCTGACCGAGGACCCGAGCGTCATCGCCTAGGTACAGAATCAGGAGCTCAAGCCGAACCGCGCGACGGCGTTCCACATCCTCGACATGGAGCGCTTCGAGCGCGAGATCCTGTCAAAGTACTTCAAGTACCAGAAGTTCGCGAGCTTCCAGCGCCAGTTCAGCAACTTTGGCTTCCGCAAGTGGACCAAGACCCAGTCCAGTGGCGTGTACACGTTCAGCCACAACAGCTTCCCGCCCGACCCGAACCACACGGGTGTGATACACGCGTCGATCTGCGAGCAGTGGCGCCAGAAGAGCACGCTCACGACGTCATCTTCGTCATTGTCGCTCTCGAGCGTCATGTCGGGGTCCTCGTCTTCATCGCCGCTCCCGCAGCAGCCAGCGCGTCGTTGCGTGGGCAACGGCATCACCAAGGCCGACCGCAAGAACAGCCAGCGCCACCAGGTGAATGTGCAGATCCCGCAGACCGAGTCGTCCATGGAGCTCTGCAAGAGTCCGCTCAACTCGGTGCTCGCGATGGAGAGCCACCGCCAGCAGTACGCGCCGAGCCACCAGCCAGTGATGAAGAAGCTTGCACGCCCGCTCCAGGAGCTCAATGGATTCGAGGCGTTCTGCGACGACACCTACAAGCAGTTCGTCTTACCGCCGCTTCAGCCGCATCATCTGCTTTCCAGCACGCCACGCGGTCTTTACAACAACAACTCCTCTACGCTTGAGGTCGAGCCCACGACGCCGAACCTGGGTGGGTTCCCACACTCGCACAACATCGGCACCGCCGAGTACAACCCCAAGCCGTACGACTACCCGAAGAAGCTCAACAGCAATGGCCACCACCAACACCACAACAACATGGAGACGAGCTTCACTGGCGCGTTCCTCGAGCCCTGGTCCTGGGACGCCAGCATGAACTCGGTGCTCGAGATCGGCGGATTCCCGCTGGACTTTGACTGGCAGGACGCGAACGGGATGGCCAACGGTAATAACAACAACGACCACCACGGCGCCAACATGTCGGTCAGCGTGGGTATTGCGCCACAGCAGCAGTAAAGCCACCACAGCAAGGACGTGTTCTGCCATCCGCAGCAGCCACAGCAGTCATCCGAGGAGTTTGGACTCGAGACCTTCCTGTTCGCTAAATAAGCGCAGCCCATCAAGCTAATAGAGGGACGACACACACAAGAAGAAGATGAAACCAAGTATTTGAATGTATAAAGCGGTCAAATGATCAGAATTTCCCCAAAACGTGCAACCAGCTCAGCTCAGCCCAAGCCAACCGTGACGCGACCCCCACAGCCCAACCAGCACGCTGCAAAGAGGAAGGCGCGCTCAGCGACAAGCAGAACAACCAGCTCGCGGCGTACCAAAAGCAGCTTGACAAGTTGCTCTCGCCTGAGACGTACGGTATTGACTCATCCAGCGGTCGCCTGCTCGCCCAGTTCCAAGTCGACGATGATGGCGAGAACGACTCGGAGGACGACGAAGACTGTGACTCGTGCGGCTCGCAGAGCTCTTCCTCTCGCGTGGGAAGCCCATACTCCAAGTGCTCCGCTGCCCAGTCAAGCTACAAGCCTCGCAGTGGCCGAGGCGCGCAGAGATCCACTCGAGGAAAGCAAATGGGAACAAGCCCAACCGCCCACTTCTTCTACAACATGGTGCACGGCGGTGGTGATTACATGGATGCATCCGCCATCAGTGATGCGTCGACGATGCCCAGTGTATCTGTGCGATTCACCGCCCACTCTGCTGTCAATAACATTCCTTTCGAAGCGTACGACCCGTTCTTCAGTGACTTCAAGGGTGGCAAGTACAGCTTGACGATGGAAGACTTTGGAGACGACGACCACCCGACGTGCGGATACTCGCTCGAGGGGATCTCGGCAGCCCATGACAACGATTTCTTCCCGATGATCCGATTGCCCACGATGGCAGCAAGAAGAGCGCTCGCTGTCACATCCCGCTGCGTCAGGGCGTCAGTCATGTCGTCGAGTATTGCAGGCGCGATGTCGCGCTGCATGCGACTGTACCCAGATGCATTCTGCAATCGACGGAGCGGTCCGACCTGAAATGGTTCATACATAGAGGGCACACGAACGTCAATTATCAAAACACCGAATGCCAAATAGAAAGGCAAAACTGGTCCATACCGGAATGTCTTTGGTGGCGACTGCATCAGTTGGTAGCGAAGAGTTGAAGCCCGAGAACACAAAGCTGTCCTCTGCGACTCGCATCCTACAGAATGGCAAGAAAGTGTGTTTTAGAATGACAGAACAATGTAATGGAGGGAGAGGCTTTCACGCACACCACGTAGCAGCAGCCCATGGACAAGTCGAACGTGTACGAGATTAAACTCGAAGCAGCTTTGCTGTCTGGCTTGGACTTTGCAAACGTCAGGATCGGCTGACCCTTGATTGTGATATGGCATCTCAACAGAGTCAGTCAACGCGCGTCACTCTGGTCGGCAACGTTTGTAATCACCTCGATCGATTCCGATAGCACCAGTTTGCGCTTGCCCACATGCCACACTTTCATGGTGCCAATCGCGAGGGTCACTAGCAGGTGCGAAGACTGCTTGTTGCCGCCGTTCACTGACTGTCACCCCCGTTGCCATCCAGCTACTCACGTCGAACTTGGCGTCGTGTCTGCATGCTATAATTTCTGTTGACTGGGGTCGATACATTGGTGACGCAGC
>JALBZB010000279.1:0-34929 GCA_038050625.1 Pythium sp. MPC-2022a
CCTCCAAATAAAAACATGGATGTTCCTTCACATAAGATGCAATAAATTGCAAAACCGTTTCAGAGTATCGAAAACGAACAGTCGCCTCGACACTCTTACTTACAGTACCGGTGGCTTCAAATCTGGTGTACCACCATGCCAAAGTACGGTGGGACACACCAAAAAGTGCACACACATCGTCGTGGGGGATACCATATACAAATAAAAGCGTCACAACTCGCAAGCGCAAGTCGTTGAAAAAAGTCGTCAGCAATGCAGAATGAAAAATGAATTGGTTGAATGGATGGTTAAAGAGTTTCGCTACCGTACGCATTGTCATTCTCGTCGATATGATCGATGTCTTCTTGGTCTTCTGGCACACCAATCTCATCTGGTGGACTACAAAAAATCCCGTGAGCCAGCAGGTTATGATTTGGCAAACCAAGAGCTAAACGGAGATCAGAAAGTGCGATTTGCAGAGTTGCCACACCGTCACCGATTCCTCTGATTATAATTGGTCGAAAGTCAGACAGAGCTCCCGCTGTGTCCGAATTTTGGCCAATAGGAAAAACTTGCGACTGAGATTCGCGTCTGAGCGCATCCAGCGCCTGCATCTGATGAAAAGTCCGGTTTGTCGGAACAGAGACGGGGGTGTCGTCAGGATGTCGGGAACAAGAGATCGTCCAATAATGTTGAGAGATCTCGCCAACGTGACCAGGAACGTCGTTCCCCGCCACAAACGTTCTCACTACCTGGTTTGCACTGGCAATGCGGTGGAGGGTGGATGCAGGGAGAGACACAAAGGCGATCAGCATGAGCTCGAACGCTTCGCTGAGGGTCGCTCGGTTGGCTTGGGCTCTGCAGCAGCTAGACCACGAGCCGCCGATGATTGCTTGGATGTTGGAGGCCGTCACCTTCAGGTTGTCGCTCTGTTTCGTAGACTTGGTTCATTTGCAATAAAAACATGCATCAGATCGTATGTATACAGCATTCTTGGCTTTGCTCAGCTCTGCCTGTACAGCATTGTCTGTTGTCCTGTGCAAATCAACAAAATTTATAGTGGAGTCGAGCCTCCACATGCTGGGATCCAAAAAATTCTACATTGTTTTTGATATGCATCAATTTTGATCACAAGAGAAACATCCAGCTGTGCTGGTGGTGCACTATCAGTCATCACAATGAAGCGAAAGAGGAAATGAACGGTATTGAGAGGTGCACAGCGCACTTGCAGCACGCCCATGGCGTCTTTATGCTTGTGGATCAGTTGAAAATGCTCGATTTAGATAAAGTTGCCCAGATTGTCTGGTTACGAGCCGAACTTTCTGGTCAGATCTTTTTATCTCGATCGTTTTCGTGTGTCAGTCGATACGTGACAGAAAAGGTACGGTACGATATGAATAGAGCGCAGCCCACATCTAAATCAGGGACAATGCGCACTAAAATCAACACGGTTGATGCTTACAAGGGCTGGATCAGTTTGTGGGAATAGAGCTAATAAGAGTTAAAGCAGCTTGCAGAGTCATAAAATGCTTTATTTGCATCACTTGTTTGCCAAAAAAATGAAACGCACAATACTCAATAACAAATAATGCGAAATATGTAGTGAAAATTGAAGAAATCCGTTTCTTAAAAAAGGTCTACACATTTGCTATTGTAAAACGCGAAAATGTGGGCATGCCTTTCCGGTAGTAAAACTGTTGAAAAACGTGTCATCTTTCTTGCGGAAAATACTTTTTGAAAAATACACAAAAAAGGAGGTACGATTTTTAAAAAACATTATACAAATGTCAAGTAGTTTTGTAATTATAAACGCGCCTCTTTTCTTGCACCATTTTTACCCTTAAAGAGATTTTGTAATAGCTACGAAATTGTCAGGAAAATGATAGCAATTGTCAGGTCTGACATTTATGAAAATAGCAATTGTCAACTGATGAAAATACTCCAAAAACTGAAAACAAATCAACCAAAAACCAATTCAACTGCCGAATCGTTTTATCGGCTGGCATCAAGTGCTTCCTGGCTGTGATGTACAGCTTCTTGAACTTGTCACGATACTGCACTAGCACCAGCATGAGAGAAAACTCAGAGAGAAGCGACCAAGAAACACGGAAATAAGCCGTCGATGTGAACGGAAAGTGCGAAAAATGAACACTGGTGTTGACACTTTCCACGTCAAATGGTGAAATGGTGGTTTGCAAAGTCAGTCCCATTCTTGTTCCAATGCTTGATGCACGTTGCCCTGCGCAGACGTCACTCTGCTGTCATATCACAATACGTAGGAACAAAAAGCACGCCACAGCCAAAATGGACGCCAGCAGGCATGAGAAGCCATGACAACTTGCTGCTTGTTGATCACTTGTGAGAACCTGTTTGGATGCCAAACGGCTTAGCGTTTATGAGAACATTCGTTACCAACGAGAGAACCTCGCTCCGCGCTGTACGTGGCCACCCTGAGCAGAGCCATCGAGCCATTTTGGCGGCATCAAATCAAGCACGCAAACGGCGGAACTGCAAGCTCGAAACGTGAACCTAACGTAGCTTCAGTCCAACTGCGCAAACATCACACATTTCACACATTTTTGAAGCTCATCATCTTACGATTTAAACAAGTAAATATGAAACCTGTTTAAGATACATATATTTACGGTTCTCTATACAAGAGGTCACTTTCAATTCATCAAATTGATATAGACAAAGAGCCAAAATATCAGAGAATAAGTTGCAATTCTGTTGCCCTATCCCTAAAAATTGAATTGAACCTGACATGCTGGTCAAATGACCCGGCCGATGTTTCACTGAATTCAATATGAGAGGGGGCAGAGTGATCGTCCCCACTGCACTTTGCATTTGGACCCTCCCATCACCCCAAAACAACAGACTCAGCCAATCACGTGCGAGTGACACGTGCGTGTGACGCGCTCGCTTCACTTCACCAGAAAAGGACCCCAGCCCGAAACTCAGACGCCGCACCGCATACCCTCTATAAAGTACGAATCATAGTCTTCCCATACAAACTCCAAGTCTAATCACACCAGGTGATGCAATCAATCACAGCAGCATTTTGCGCGCGCGCGGTTTCCTTTTCTTTCTCCATGTCGGTAATGGACGTCGCACAGTAGCGGATTTGTATGGAAATAGCAGCAGCATCCTTCTTTTTCCTCTGGTTCACTTTGCGTGCTTCTGAAGCATCCACTTGGAACAAAGAGAAGCAGCGCTCATTGGCGCCACTACCTATCTATCTATCTGTTCACTCGCCAGCACAAAGCAGAGAGGAGAAGAAGGCTTCAGTGGTGCTTTGGCAGCCAAGAAGAGAAGAACAACGAGAGACGAGAGCAGACAGCAGAGAAGTCACAAGATGGTGGACGACGCGCTCGCAGACTTTGAAGAGGCAGCCAAGCAGTCGTGGCAGTCGTTCTCGACGATGAAGCGCTTCGTGAGCGAGGCGAGTCGGCTCGAGAACGCCAGCTGGCGGCTCTGGTTCATGCAGAAAAACCAGAACATCATCCTGCGCAAGAGCAAGAGCATGGGCTCGCTCGCGAGTGCGAACACCAGCACTGCGAGTGAGTACGAGCACCACCAGCCACAGCAGCAGCAGCAGGGATCCTCGCCGACTGGCAGCATGAACGGCAGGAAGGCGTCGTACCAGAGCCGCGGATGGTCATCGTCCGCGTCCGACCACGACCTCGACGTGGCGCTGCCGATGTGCGTCTACTGTGAGAGCCACGCCGCGTACTTAAGCTGCAACGGCTGCTGCCACGACGCGTACTGCGTGAGCTGCTTCAAGTTCATCCACAAGAAAGGCAACCTGGCGACCCACACGGCGATCAAGATCAAAGAGGTGAGTGTGTTCTTGTGGTGCCATGGTTGGATTGATATTTCGAATGTGTGGACTAATCATGTCGGTGACGCTGTTTGTGTTCAAAATCAGCTTTTGCACCGACGGAGCATGTTGGAGCAGATGGAAGCGAGCGAAGCCGAGACGGTGATGTCTGTCTCCTCTGAAGGGCAGCCTGACGTCGAGCCCAGCGAGACTTCATCGTCGCCGTCTGCCACTCCGAAGCCGTCAAAGTTCACGAACAAGACCAAACCGTGGGAGATCCAGATGGACATGCTCATCCAACGTCTGATGATGAACAGCATGCACACGGACGGCGATATCAGCGTGCACAACATCGACAGCAGAGAGTCTTTCGACGCAGCAGAGTCTGTCACGTCGTTCATGTCCGACACTGCGTTTGAAGACCCGTCGGCGGCGAATTCCACGCTGAAAAGAAAGGGCTCTGCTGCTGCTACGGATATGACAGTGGACTGGGAAGACTCGATGACGATCCAGAAATCGAATCAGGCTGCAGTCGCCGCGGCGGTGATGATTGCAGGACGACACCAGAAGCGCACGCTTTCGTTTGACGGAGTGCCGCTCTCTCAACAAGGAAGCAGTATGGCGTCGCCAACGTCTCCGTCCATGTCGTCAGGGATGTCCGATATTGCGCTTCCCGATCTCCCGTTGTTCTCGACTCCACCACTGACGCGGACGAAGAGCAAGAAGAAGAACTCAGTGTGCCAGAACTGCAACGGCAATCACATCACCATCGATTGTCCATTGCTGACCAACACGTTACCGCCAGAAACGACGTCGATGCAGAGTGGAGCAGGCGGAGCTTCAAGTGCGATGGGCGTCGATACGGTACTTCGCAAGTGCTTCACGACGATTCACAACGACAATCTGTCGAACAGCACACACGCGTTCCTGGGCGATGAGATCAGTGTGCGTGGCGGCGGGAATTTTTCCAAGAACCAGTGGGGAAGCGGCACAGGAGGCTCGAGCATTCGCGAGAACTCGTCCTGGTCATCGTTTGGGATGAATTCGATTTCGGAAGACCAGTCGGCAGACTCGGACGATACGACACCGGTTCTTCTGCCGTTGACCATGTACTCGAACCCGAACCCGAATGCTGAGCGGAAATGGGACTGCAACACGTGGCTGGTCTCCAGTTTGGCGACTGAACTGCCTCACGACGTCTACGAGACGATGCGGACGACCGAGAAGAGCTGTAAAGACCCGTTGGTGCACGCGCATTCGGAGAACCAACGTCACTCGCTTGCCAGCTGGGTATTCGTGAAAGAACCGGGCAAGAAGTGGTGCAAGCGGTACTTATCTCTTTACCGGAACAATTTGTGGGAATTCCTCGACGATAAAGACACGAGCCGTCCGATCGGGTACGCAAACCTATCTGAGGGCTCAGTGCATCTGCACCAGGGCACCGCGCTCGAGTTTGCGCTCAAGTACTACCGCCAATCGTCGCAGATCTCGGCGCGGAATGAGTGCTGGCTGCAGTTTGAAAGCGAGAAGGAAGCAGCAAAGTGGCGCGACCTGTTGATTGTTGCGACAAAGCTGCAAGTCGAAGACTTGTTCGACCTGGCGCCTGATTCGGGGAAAGCGTCGCCGGAGAGCTATGAGCTTGGCAAAGGAAGGTTCTCGGTTGTTCGACGTGCTTGCCGGAAAACATCGTCGGAGTCTCCGACCAGCAGTACTAGCAACGATTCATCTGCGCGTCAGCAGAACTGTGCACTGAAGATCATCGACAAGAACATCTTTTGGGACCTGGTCGCGCACGAGACCGAGCGCGAAGACACCGTGATTCGCGAGATCCTGACCCAGAGCCTGCTCACCGTGCGGTCTGCGTCGCTGTACTGTCCTGTGATCCGGCTACTTTCGCTCTTTGAGACTCGGAACCTTCTGGTGATGGAGCTCGAGTTGATGCAGGAAGGCGACCTCCACGAAGAGATCGTGACGAACAGTGCGGTCGATGAGTTCCGCGCGTCGTACCTGGTCGCGAGCCTCGTGAAAGCGATCGACTACTGTTTGAAGAATGGTGTCGCTCACCGTGATGTCAAGCTGTCGAACCTAGCGCTGGACTATGGAACGTGTCCAAAGGGCAAACGGTAAGAATCTGCTCCCTTGTTGAAGGCCTTGTCCTGACGAGTGCAGCAAAGTGACCAGGTGTATGTTGTTTATTGTTACTCCTCAGGTACTCTATTATCAAGATGGCAGACTTCGGAATGGCTGCGTTCATTGAGAAGGATGGACGGCTCAAGGGCAGGTACGAACATTATGGCAGTAGTTTATAACCATGAACTAGTATGGCCAGGTGTGCTGATGTCGTGATTGTTTCCAATTTGCAGATGTGGCACGCCTGGTTTTGTTGCGCCAGAGATCCTGACCGCCGGCAAAGGCGAATCCTACCCGAGCGGCGTCGACATGTTCTCAGTCGGTGTTGTCACGTACACGATGCTCTGCGGCTACGAGCCGTTCTTTGGTGTCAACGACGAAGAGCTCATCCAGATGAACAAGTCAGTCGATTACGAATTTGAAGAACCCGAATGGTCGAGCATTTCGGATGAGGCAAAAGACTTGGTACGTATTTTCTCCGTATATTGCAGAGGCTTGCCATCCTGAGTCGCTAACACGCTGATACACTTGATACCTGAACAGATTACGCTGATGATGGAGAAGGACACCACGAAGCGGATAACTCCACAAGAGGCTCTGCAGCACCCGTTCTTGCGGGATGCGAGTGTGCAGCTGGAAGAGATTCTCCAGCCAGAAGCCCCGCTCTGTGAGATCCGTCTCTTGTAGGTGTGTGTACAGCAGTACTCATGATTATGACCTGCGCGGCGAAAGCAGTCGCTCGTGGGGTATTTAGGAACAACGCAGTCAGATTGTCAGTTCATCGACCTACCATTAAGATTCATGGAATGAACGAACTGAATGCAACCTCAATGCTCAGTGGTGTGTTGATTTATTTACGTCGCTGTGTTCAGATACGACTCAAGCGGGAAGCGCAGGTACCTCGCCGTCTCTTGGACGAAGCGCGAGTCCGCCAGGCACCGGAACTTGATGTCGTCGAGCGTATTCGGAGGCGACGTGCGCTGGAAAAGCTGCATCCGCACAAGCGTCGCCATCTATTATGCAAAGCAAAGAAAGAGACAAGCACGAGTAACATTATAGCCAGGTAATGATAAGCATCGGCCTACCAGATTCCCAAACCATCCCAAAAAATCCCGACTTACATGGGTGAAGATGTCTTCGCGCGCTTCATTAACAATGAATTGGTCGGTAAGATCCGCGGACGCCTCGACGCGCAGGTTGAGGTAGATCGCGAGCAGGCGTTGCAGCGTGAAGATGCGCGGTCCGATGAGCAGCTGACTGATCTGCTCGGCGGCGGCGGCGCTGGACTGTCCGGTCTTCTTGACGCGCTTCCTGCGCCGCACGCCGCCAGACGACGAGAGGAAGTTCGTGTCCGTGTCTTGCGGATTGAAGGACGCCAGATACCCTGCGATGATGAGCAGCAGGCAGCTGCGACTGAGGTCGGTGCACGAGATCGTGTCGGTCGGGTCGCCGCTACTGCGCTGCAGTTTGTCGTACCCAAAGAGGTGCTTCCGGCGGGTTTTCTGGAATACCGTCACGCGGTCGTTCGTCGCGCGCATGAGCTTCTTCAGCTGCTTCTCGGCAGTTTTCGACGGCGTGTCTGGTATTGGCGTGGTATTGGTTGCTGTTGCTGTCACGAGGGAAAAGTATGATTTGAAGTCCAGCAGCAGGTGCACGACGTTGCGGCGGAACTCGAGCCAGTCGTCCTGCGACGCCGGCACGAGACTGCTCAGGTGCAGCAGCCACTTGCGAAAGATGCGCGCCACGGGCTGCATGCGCAGCTGGTCCACGAGGATATCGGCAACTTGCTCTGTATGGAAATGACGGTTATCACGAGCAGATGAGCAAGCGAATGAACTAATGACACCATATAAACAGAGTGCAGCGTACCACTTGTGTAGGGTGAGAACGGGATGTACGCCGGGAAGAACGCCGAGACTAAATGGTCGAACTCGAGTGACATGGCGCGCGTGATGAGGAGCACCGACACGCCCCATTGCACGCCCGAGAACATCTACAAGATAAGACAACACGGATGAGCATCAAAGTCGTCACTGAGCCCTTTTTCATACATAACTCACATTGAGGTACGCGAGCTGCTCGTTCACGGTGAAGATGCACGTGAGAAGCGGCGCGAGTCCGCGGTCGAGCAGCTTGTCCACTTGGTCCAGCGCCAGGTACACCACGCGCTTTTTCGCTTGCCCATGCTGTCGTTGTTCCTTATCTTCTTCCTCGTATCCAATATTTGCGTACTGATCGTTTAACTCATCCTCGATTGCCTTTTTCGCTGCAAAATCCATAAAGACGCCCAGCGCCTTGATGAAGCTGAGAAAGTTGAGCGAATTGTAGCCTTCATACGTCACGTGCGACTCTCGCGCCTCTGTGTCTTTCTGCTGCTGCTGCTCTCGCTGGCGCGCACGCACACGTTTAGCGCGGGCAATCGCACTTTGCTTTATGTCGTTGTTGCGGCGTCCCGCTTTAGGCTGCTCGTCTTCATCATCATCACTGCTTTCACCGCTTTCGCCACTATTATGCTCATCACCACCATCATCGCCATGCTTCTGCTTTGCGTTTGCTCGTGCCTCTTCGACGACCTCTTGCTCGTCTTCGATCGTGAGGTGCTCCTCGGCGTCTGTACCATGTGCGGCGGGTGCTTGTGAGCGACGCGAAAAGCCGCTCTGGTTCTTGTAGAGCTGCACGAGGATCTCGCGGTAGAACTCCTGCGCTGAGTAGATCGCCGTGCAGTCGACCATCGCGTAGAGCTCAGCGTGGCGGCGCAGCGCCTGCGCGACGCACATGCTCTTGCCGGTGGACGCGCCGCCGTATACGACCATGAGCGGCGCCGGGTCCTCATGGATGCGCTCGCCGCGCTCATTCTCGATCGTGCGCAGCGCTGCCACCGCGCCGAGCTCGTTCAGCTCACGCTCGCGACCGATCATCTGACTGTGTGTGATTAGTCCGTCAGGGACCTGCAGAGTGGTGGTACGTGTGCTACGTAGCTATTGACACATGCAAATGAAGAGCTCCACGCAAAGGTGTCGTGTTCACATTCGTTTTTGCCTTAGCATTTTCATGAATGCACCGTATCTTTCCGTTTATTTCCGAACGTCTCTGTCATCGCCTTTCGCCTGTTGAGTAATCTCACCTGTGTGAACAACCGCTCGTTTGACTCGAATTCACTATGCAACCGCCCTGTTCCCCCAAATAGAAGCCCCCTCCTCCTCCCTCTTTCCCGCATTTTTGGCTCGTTCTTCAACCTGCGCGGCCCCGTCATAGGCGAGTTTCGAGCCAAAAGTCTCCTCCAAAGAGCTCTTCGTTCACAACACGAAGTTCAATTTGCTTGCTGCCTTCACTTCATTTCCTGTTTAGCAGTCCAGCCCCCAACGCACAAGATAATAAATAGCAAGCATGTCGAACGCTGCGCAAGTGTTTGAGCTCATGGCCAAGGCCGTGGACGAGGTCGGCCCGCAGCTCGTGCCCAAGGTCAAGGGCGTGATCAAGTTCGACGTCACCGGCGCCGGGCTCTGGCTCGTGGACCTCAAGAACGGCCAGGGCAAGGTCGCCGCCGCCACGGACGCCGACAAGGCCGACATCGTCATCACGGTATGCGCATGCTGCTTTGCCTTTGCTTGCGTGTAGCTTTGCTGTTCTGCCGTCATACGTGGCGCATGCGCTGATGCATGGACAGAAAGGGGGCGAATGACAGAGAGAGAGAAAAGCGTATCTTTGAATGGGGCTAACTGTTATGATTATCTGTGGGTTCCTTTCTGTGTAGCTCACGGAAGCCAACTTCCTCGCGCTGATCGACAACAAGCTCAACCCTCAGCAGGTATTATAGAGCAGAGCGTTTGGCTTGGATATGAAGCGTCTGGTGTGATGATTTGACTTGACTAATCTCCTCTTTGCTATCTATTGCTGTGACTGAAATGATTGTTAACAGGCGTTCATGAAGGGTCTGATCAAGATCAAGGGCAACATGGGGCTCGCCATGAAGCTCAACGTCGTGGTCGCTGCCACGCGCAACTACATCAAGAAGAACGGCACGGGTGCTGCCGCTACTGCGCCAGCTGCTGCTGCGAAGGCTCCAGCTGCCGCCCCAGCCGCCAGTGGCAAGTCGGCGCTCAAGTCGGCCGAAGTGTTCCGCCTCATCGGAGCCGCGCTCGAGAAGGAGGGCCCTGCGCTCGCCAAGAAGGTGAACGGCGTGATTCAGTTCAGCATCACGCCGGGCGGCGCGTGGAACCTGGACCTGAAGAGCGCGAGCCCGTCGCTGAGCGAAGGCACGAAGAAGGCGGACGTGACCATCACGGTCGGCGACGACGACTTCATTGCGATCGCTACGGGCAAGCTCAATGCGCAGCAGGCGTTCATGAAGGGCAAGCTGAAGCTCAAGGGCAACATGGCGCTCGCCATGAAGCTCCCCGTGCTATTCAACGCCATCAAGCCAAAGTCCAAGTTGTAAGTGAAACGTCGAGGCTTGAGCATGTGGCTAAGAAGAAGAGCCAAGACAGACCCATAGTGTGATAAATCTTTCCTTTCTCCTGTGTGTGTACTTCGCATTGATTCTCAATCCAACGAAGCGATGCATTTCCGTTTTCGTCATTTTGTGTGACTTGTGTGATTTGTCTTCATGGTGTTGTGACATGAGCTGTGATTGCCTGTGATGCTTGTGGTGCCGTTACTGACTGACCTGATCTGCCCATCAGCCCAGATAGCAATAGCAAAACTGAACCATTTTCAACATGCAATCCAAAGCCCATTGCATCCACTGCACAGTGCAACAACAGCACCATCAGACGCATCTTTGGCTAATAAACAATACTTCTTTCGCATTTTAAGACTCCTCATGACTCTCTCTCTCTCTGAAAGACCCGAGAGAGAAAGTGGAGAGAGGAGGTGCAAACTAAGAAAACTAAATCGCGCACCGATCTGTTTCTTTTCCCAAGGCGAATGCATCAGGAAAGACAAACAGAGAGACGATACGCGATCCCTACTATATGCTGCTGCTGTGCGGCACATTGCATTACCTGGGCGAACAGGCAGGCAGGAAGCTCCGGCAACAGGGCTGCGTCTACTATTTAGTTCTGCTTGCTCTTTGGCGCCTTCTTCGTCTTCACGGTCTCCCAGCCTTCCTCAACGTCCTTCTTGGCGGCGGCGAGGGCGGCAGCGGCCTTCTTCTTGTCGGCACCGACGTCCACGTCCGACGCAGAGGCAGAGGTGGTGGTCTTGGCCTTGATGCTCGCGTTCTTCTTCTTGAGCTTGCGCTTCAGCTTCTTCTTCTCCGCACGGGCGGCTTCCTCATCTTCCGTATCCGGGTCGTTCTGTAGCAGCACATTACAACAACAAGCAAGCAAGAAAGAAAGATCCATGAGTCACTTGTTCACACTGAACCAAATGCATAAATGCATTGCGTCACACAACACAACATGTGACGCAACACAAGCGCAAAGATCGCAAAAGATCCCAATGCAACACAAACTCAAAACGTACCGAGACAAAGTCCTCGAGGTTGATCTCTGGCGAGGACTCGCCCTGCTTGGCAGGGGTCTGGTCCACCTCGGCCTTCTTCTTCACGGTCTTGGTCTTCTTCTTCTTCTTTTGCGCACCGGCGGCGTCCGGCGTGGCCTTGCCTCCGCTGAACGCCTTCACGGCGGTGAAGCCCACGGCGGCCGCAACGATCGCGCCGCCAACAGCGAGGCCCGACGCAGGCGCCTGCTCGATCAGGTTCATCAGGACGTCGGCCATCTTGTGTGTGTGTGTGTGTGGAGAGAGAGGGGAGGGAAGGGAGGGTTTGCGACTTGTGTCCTTGGCGCTCGAATCGAGAATGGACCTCTTCGCTCGCTCGCTCGCTTGTTTTCCAAAAATCCCCCCGACCCGCGCGCACACGACAGACAACGGCGCAAACGACAGCAGACTGCAGGCAGCATCAAGCAGACAAACAGCTGCTGTGACAACGAGTACTGTGGACAACACAAGACACAACAGTGAGGAGTACCACCCGAGCCACGTGGCTCAAACAGTATTTGGCTCAGATTACTTCCTGAGCCAAACCCGAAAGGTATTTTCGCCTTTTCAACTGGTGCAGCGACCCCGGTAGTTTCACTATCGGAGCTGGGTATTTCGATCTCCGCGGAAATGCGTTTTCTCGCCAAGCATACCAATTTTCATACTATTCACTTTCGTCACTATGGGAGACATTTCGGCGAAAAGTGGCGATTTCACATTCTTGTAAAATCGCCAGAAATGGATTTGGACTTCCATTTCCAAAAAAGCAAGCGACAACAGAGAAGACCAAGAAGAAGACGACGACAGCAGCAACGATGGACAAGATCACGAGCTACATGCGCGTGACCAAGAAGCGCAAGACGCGCGACGAGAAAGGCGTAGCACATCAGACGCTTCAGAAACCGGCGCCTGCTGCTGCTGCACCAGCAGCTAAGCACGCGCTCTCAACTTCAACATTGCACATTGAACACCAGGAGCTCTACGATGAAGACGGAGGACACATTCCCGAGTTCATCTACCAGGTTCATACTACTCTCTCATTCTCGTTTTCTCTTTCTCTCTCTCTCTCTCTCTCTCTCTCTCTGATGCGACCACTATCAATTAGCGAATAGCTTTATGATACACTGCATTCTGTCACTTTGTGGTGCAGGTGGTCAAGTACGTGCGCAAGGGGCAGGGCGAGAAGGCGTCCAAAGAAGTGCTCAACGTCGTCAAGCACATTGAGGTGAGATTACAGTGGCCGAAATCTGCGTACGTGTATGACGTATGCGTATGTGTAGACTGTGGTGACCCTGAATATCGTTTTGGTGTGCCCGTGTGTATGCCGTAGATGCACTATCGCGTCCCTCCAGACTTCGAGCGAAGCCACAAGGTAAGCAAACAATGTCCTTCATTCGGTGGTGTTGTGGAAAGAGATGCCAAGGCTAAATGCAACTCAGCGCCTTGACTGTATGTGATTGTGTGGTGGTCACTGATTTGTGTACTCTTCCTGTAGTACGGTCCGCACAGCGGACTGACGTTCGAGAGGCGCTTGACGAGAGCGTACTCGCTCAAGCTCCTGGAATTCAAGAACTCAAAGAGCTGCCCGCTTTTGGAGGCGATCTGCATTACGTGCGCACGATTGGGTCACTCTCATCACGATTGCCCCGACGGATTCTAAGCGCTGGAGTTTGTTTGAAAACTGCGAACCTGTTCTTCATGTTTGAACCTGGAACCAACGGATGAGATCCTCAGGTGCTCACCAGCAGCTACGTGATGAGCATGCAAGCTATCGTGACGTCGCTATCAGCGAATGGGAGGACTCTGGAAAATATCGTCAAGGTGAGGCGACTATGCTAGTTGTCTAGATTTCTATGCATAATATTTGTTTGCGTTGTGAAAACCAAAGTTGCTTGCTCTTCAAGATCAGCTTCAGCAGCCGCATCCTTTCTCACGTGGCAATCAGGATCGAGCGGATCAGCCAGGATACGAGCCCAAGCACTTTGTCCACAACCGTGTCGACTCGACAGATTCCGCTCGCTCGGGTGTCCCGTCCATGAGCATCTGCAGCGCCTTCGTCTTGAGCTGCACGTGAGCCGCAAGTAGCGCGAGGATCAGTTTCCCGTGCGTAATGCGATCAACTTTGTAGAACCTTCGGCTTTCCGAGTCATTCGGCACTCCGGACGCTGCTGGCACGTTGCCTTTGTGGAAGACCGTCATGTCCCGGGACCGCAGGATGGTGTTCGTAAGTGCGTTGACTCTCGTTGCGAGCTCCATGTCGAGGTCCACGTCCAGTAGTCCCCTCTTTTTGATCAGATTCTTCAACTTGTCTTTCTCACGCGCCAGCACGCTGAATATATGTACTGAGTACTCGGCAATGAACGCTTCGAGGTGCGCTTCCACGATCTGTTTCTGCTTGCGTTCCCACTTAGTCACTTGATCGCTGATCACGGCGAGGTGCTTCTCGTCCGTGATCCCCATTGCCTCCAGCGATGATGGCTTGGCGCACTGTAGGAACGCCTTGCCGTCGCACTCGGCAAAGAGCGACTCATATTGCGCCAGGTGTTTCGTGCGCAGCCAGCGCTTGACGTTCGTGCGCGTGTGTGGGATGAGGTCATTCTCGGAGCACACATAGAGGAGGCACGCGGTAATACTGAAGAAGAGCTTGCTGGGGAGGCCGAGTGTGTAGTCCCAGAGCCAGCCCCAAATCGTTTCCCCCACGCCGTGCTCGAATTGGATTTCAAGGTACCGCTCCGGTGGCGTGAACATAGCGAGGAGCTCAGGTCGATCTGCAAGTGGCGTCCCGCTCTGCGCTGGTCCTATCATGACTTCTGGGGAAGACGGTACGAGACTGTCTGATGCGTCAGCAAGTGGAAGGGTGGTACTAGTAGTAGCGATCTCCATTGCGGTCGAGATGCATCCGGAGTGCACATTGGAGGATTCGAGATCGGTACCAACCGAATGATAGGTCTCGGTACCATCTCCACCACATGGAGTCTTCGTGGCACTGTTGACAACTTCAGGTGAAGCTGGGAATGGCGACGACACGCCTTCTCCAAAGGAGGCGGTGCTGTCCACGTCGATTGATAAGGAGTCGCCAGCATTATCTTGCGTCGTGGTCATGGTCAAGGTGCGGAGCTGGACGGATGGTGACTGGACAATGGGCCGTGGCTCACCGTAGCACGCAGTGCTCGTGATTGACGAAAACCTCGAATGTCTCCTTTCCTTGTCCTACTTCCTGCACCTCGCTCGCAGCTCGAAGCGATCTTGTGACTCCAAAGTAAGAAGCTTTTAGGATCGCATCTATATGACTGGATCCACAGTCTCTACGTACATATTATTGATACCTGATACTCCTCCGACAGCCATTCTCCGCCAATACTCGATCGATATTGGGAAGCTGCGTATATCGAAGGACTTCGAGTCCTCGGGTTGGAATGTCTAACTCCATCAACACACGCTATTTTCGGCAACCTGTGTGCGGCAGCCCGTCCTCTTTCAAGTAAATCAGTCGTCCTTGTCCTTATCAATCTTGTCTGCTGCTTCAACCTTCGAAGATGGACCAACTCAGACACCTCGGACTGTCTTGTCGTTATTGCTATTCGTGCTCGTGAAGACAATTTGCCTCCTGAGTTTGGTCGCTTTCGAATCTTCGCTGTGACACCTCTGTGCGTGTGCCCTACTCGGAAATTTCGCTTCGCTGTCATCACCACGCGATGACAAGGTAAATGGCACGCTAACACGCGGGGAATGCATTCTGTGTGTCTACATGCTCTCGTCCGCATGTGATATATTGTCCACTTGTCGTCCTCCTTTATGTTCACGTACCCATGGCAGTCGCCTTGTTCATGAGCGCTAGTGCATTGAAATTCAGCGCACGAGGCCTGACTGCTTACTTGTAAATTCTCTCTTTCTCCCTTCCCGACTCGCTTCTTCCCTTCAGTCGCTCACTTGGTGCGCTGGTATTGACCCGCGACCAATTCCAGTTTTCCCTTGTCCACGAGCTTGCCCAGGATCACCAATAGCCCCGAGATCGTCTTGTCGTCTGTCAACAATCGCAGGCAGACAAAGCATGCATTAGCGTTGGAGTTAGAGCACATTGACAAAGTGCGATTCCCTCAACCAGCAGCGACAAATTAATGGTACTCACATGGCTGCGCTCCGCTTCTCGCAAACGTCGACAGCATGTTGTGAATCCTCTGGATCGGCAACGAGCCAAAGTTGGAGAGCATGCCCACGATGTACGTCTCCAGCATCTGCAGATCCTCCGCCTCCTGCGCGTCGGACGAGACGGCAGTCTCCATTTCGTCCATCAAGCCACCGGCGTCGCCGTCGTATCGCGAGTCCTGGAAGGACACGGACGCGATCAGCACTTTCCGGTCGGGAGAGAACGTCAGCAGTCCATGATTGATCCACACGGACACGTGTTTCAGCACGACGTCGTCACTGATCTCGAGCGTCGCTGCGAGCTCTTCAATGTCCCATTGATCTGAAGAATGTAAATGTTAGCAGTTGTTAAGCGATTGCATGAACTACTCCATCGGGATTTGCCACGCATACACACACCTTGATTCTCGAAGTGCAGGATGATCGATGCTTGGATCGGAGACACGGTGAAGTCTCGCTCAACGCCTTGAAGCTCGATGGAAAGCTACATCAGCGCCAATTTCAACACAATTAATTTGAACGAGTCGCTTCATCACAAAGGTCACGTACACAAGGCACGATGAGAGAATAGGAAACAGCATACCTGAACAGATCCCAACGACGGGTTCCATGCCAGTGAACGCGGGTTCCGCAGCACTTCGTACGACTTCTTGTACTGGTCAATGTCCTCGGAGACCTTGGGATGGAGCGTAAATTCGTCACCCTGGAACGGCGGCCAAAAATGCTGCGACACGATCGTCGCATCGACCGGCACTGTCGGCGGCTTTTCCGTCGTTGCCTCAGCTGCCTGCTTTTCCAGAGTTGACCGGATGTTCAGGTTGATGCGCTTCGAGTCCTCTATGTCGCGCACCATGATCTCGCATTGCTGCAGACTGTCTTCGCCAAAGCGGAGCTTGAGAAGCTCCAGCGTCTGCACGTCTCGATCTGTGTTGTACTCCAGGTTCTGGAGAAGTTTGTCCGCGAGCATCATGCGGTATTCATTCACGAACAGCTCTCTGCTTCCGTAGATGTTCACCTACGTAATGACAGCTCTATCACATAAGCAGAAGCAACAGACCTCGAGGTAACGACAGTTCACACACACATAGTACTTACAAGGATACGAAGGATGTCGTCACTACTCCGACTTCGAGAGGTCTTGGTCGGGTCTGCTTCGATGGGATCAGGTTCCCAGTCATCGGGTGATCCGTCCTGTCAAACAGCAAGAAAAAGTGTGTGAGTTCCACGATGCTCTAACAGACAGCAGCAAGCACCCAACGGACCTCGTCGTCGTCACTGTCGTCGTCCTGCTGAATGAGACGCATGTTGTTCCGTCGTAGCTCTTCGAACAAGTCGCCGTTCTGGTCATCTGTGAGACTCATCACGATACACCTGACCGTGTCTTTCCGCTTTCTCAGATACTATATCAACCAAATCAAAAACAAAACCATTCAGTTGTCCATATAAACACCACAGTGCTGGTTGACACGAGCATACTTCTTTGACTGGCTCACTCAGCGCTTCAAGCAGTACTCCTCTTGGATCAAGGATTCGAAATGCCTAATAGGTGGGCACAAGCCAAAGTCTCAGTCAATTTTGCACCATTCTGTATACACACTTCAGAGGCAAAAGCACGCTCACACCTTGATGGTCGACACGTAAATGTCCAGAATCTCCGACGTGTTCGCCCCAGGCTGCAGAAGACGCGAGAGCAACGCGTCGCGAAACTCGCGCACGAGCTCATCGTGCTGATGGGTGCGCTCGAGGCATCGTCGCAGGTCATCAAGTGCTGGCATGCTAACAAGACACACACTAAATAAGCTCGTAATATATGCATCGCTTAACAGGAATACGAGCACGAACCTGTCTGGGTACTCTTTGATGATCTCAAAGAGCTGCGTGATTCGAAGAGTGCCAAATTCCTATTCCACGTTCGTAGCAACACAGAAAAAACAGCAAGTGAGTTGCAAACCCATTAACGAGCTAAACACTATTAGTAGTCCTTGAAAATCCTTCCTTCATCGTACCTGCAGCACGTGCTGCGAGAGAATTTCTCGCCATTTGAGTGTCGACGCAGCATTGTCTGGTGAAGTGAGTAGCAGGTCATCTAGCCACGGCAGCAGCTCCACGCCCGCCCACTGCTCCACTCGGTCCAGGTACTTCTCGGCGTACTCGTCTCCGCAGGTCGACTGTATCATCTTGCGCACTTGGCTGTGCAGCACGCGCAGCAGCGCAGGCTCCGCGATGCGCACCCACTCCAATTGCGCCAGCAACTGTCGGATTGGCTGCGAGTTGAGCGGCTGGAATTTCTCTTTGCCTGCAAGTATGGAAATAGTTAAGAAGTGGTGGTGTGAACTCAGTGATTTGAAAGCCATGATGTGAAAACGCTAACATACCTCTGAACTTTTGGAAGCTCATGGAGAAGAAAATCACGAGCGCTTCTTGGAATTTCTGTCCATGGCAAGAGGGCACACGAGTGAGAGATCCCATTCGTACAATACCCATATCAAAGCTGCAACAGCAGCAGAGAACATGAGCAGTGAGCTGGGATTATCATACCTCTTTCAAGGCAAAGTCCTCAAACACGAGACACCGGAAGTTGGCTTTGAGCACTTCCAGCATGCTCATGCCCCGCGTGAGGTCCTGATTCGCTCCTGTGTGTGCTGTTTCCCCATAGTGTAGCAACAAGGAAAAGGAGACACATAGTCAATAAGCGCGATCTTGCTGCACCTCTCATACACGTGTACATCTGGAACTGTACGGACAACTACCGTTTACCTTTATGGTCGTCAAAGATGCTCGCGATCTCGACACAGTGCGCGAACGCCTCTTCGGCAAACTGCATCGCGAGCGTCAGCTGCTCGGCGCAGAAGAGGTTAAACGCGTGACGCATCTTCCTTGTGCGCATCGATCGCTGCAATAGCGCGTCGTAGCCCTCAAAGAAGCGCCAGAACTCGGGCACGACGTCCGCGCGCAGCCAGTAGCCGAGTCGCTGCGTGAGCATGGCGCGCAGCGGCTCCTGCTGGTCGTTCGCGAGCGCGCGCTGGATGAGCAGCAGGTGCTGGTCTACAATGGCTTTGAGGTTTCCATCACCGCCACCAGCACGCTCATCTGAAAGATCTACGAGGCGTCCAAACGCGAAGAGCTTGCTCCAGAGCGCGCCGCGGTCGATGCGCAGCACGCCCATTTTCGGATTTATTTGGCTTTGCAAAATGGCGAAAGTGAAAGCGACACAAAATGCAAGCCCCGTGAAAGATGTTAAGTTCGTACTGGATCGAATTAAAGAGGGAATTACGTGAATTTGGAGCTCTACAAGTACACACCACCAGCTTCAACTTGATCTTGAAAAAGTGTAGCCATCTCGCCCAAGTACCTCGAGTAGTAGCCCATAACCATAGCCCCACTACTTGTAGCAAACACTACTTGTAGCAAGCAATGCTTGTCAGAGACACGAATACCGGTGCAATGATGGTTTGCATCACATTTGTACATTGCGCAGTTGAGGCCACCCACTGCTATCGTAAGTGCCAATACAGTACTTCGTAACCACTTCAGTTAGAATTCCACTTGTTCGCCTCATGTTGACCCGCATCCCTCTCTTTCTATGTCGTGTCTATTGTTAGCATCTGATGAGGAAAACGCGCGCGCTCTCTCTCGATGGTGTCGCTCAACATTCTTCTTTCTTCGTGATGAGCGCCAGGCTGCGGCGGCGACCATGGGTGATGCAGGCCGTTGCGCTCTACGACTACGACCCAGAAGGTACGCTCTTGTTACTGATGCTGCTGGTATGAAGATGCCGTGTGTGCTTAACGTAGCGCCTTGTGGGGGCGGCCCATTGAATCGCTGATACCTACACAGAGTCGGACGAGCTGCCGCTGGCGGAAGGACAGCAGGTGCGCGTGCTGCAAGTGCAGGACGACGGCTGGTGGCTCGGGTACGCGGCCGGTGACCCCGAGCGCGTTGGACTCTTCCCGTCCAACTACGTGCGCCAGGAATACGAATTACAGCCGCAACAGCAAGACAAGGTCCTAGAGGCTCAGCGCCAGCAGCGTAGAGGAGTACGACAGCAGGCAGGAGACAGTAGTGATGGTGCTGATGGCGATGGCGATGGCGAACAGCAAGTGCAGACCCAAGATGACGATGAGAACGAGCAGGATCAGGGCGACAATGAGCTCCAGCAACACCAGAGGCAGACTCACCAGCGAATACAACAACAGAGACAGTACCAGCGGACCCAGAAGACTAACGGTCGCCGGAGGAACCGCTTGAGTCATGATGGTGAAGACGAGGACGAGGATGTCGAGGACGAAGAAGATGATGTACCAGTAGTCCCAGTTCAGCAGGGCATGGTCTCAGTGCTGCAGCTGAAGCGCAGTCTGGCAGACGCCGAGCGAGCGAGTGAAGCAGCACGAGCGGCGAGGCTACAGGTAGTTTAATACGTGCTTACTTTCAGATCACAAGTGTGAATACCCTTGTGCTGTGTTGACGCCTTATCGACACCGTTTACACGCGCTACTCTTGCACTCTGTAGGCAGAACGTGAGAGAGCTCAGCAGCAGCGACACCGGCCTCCAGTGCGAATTGCGCGCAACAAAGAAGAAGATGATGATGATAATGAAAAGCAGGACGAAGAGGATGGCGGTAGAGCTCACCTTCAGCAGCAGCGACAGCGGCGCCGAATACCTCTCGAAGTAGAAGATGACGGAGATGATGACGACAATGATGATGCAGCGTTCCAGTACAGTCAAAGCAACCAACGACACGTCAATCACGAACAGGACAACGATGATGTTGATGAGGAAGAAGAGCAGGGAGCAGAAGACGACGATGCAGATGAAAGCGTCAACGATAATGGCGGTTCTTTCAGCGTGCCTGCTGTCCTGGGATCGCGGATGAAAGACGTCATCAGCGCGTATCAAGCTCAGCAAGACGTCGACCAGGAAGCAAAAGAAGAAGAGGCTTTCGCTGCAACCAGAATCGCTCACAAGTACCGGAATCACAGGATACGACAGCAAAACCAACTGCAGCAGCGGAGCTTTGCCGAGAGAGAGAACGCTGCGGCGCTCACGATCCAGAGGTGGATGCTGCGCACGAGCTCCCAGCAGCGAACTCGAGCTCAGATCCTTGAAAGCGAGCAACAGAAACCTGGCAACGAGAGAATCGCACAAGCGGAGATATTGGAGCAGGAGCAGAAGGTTGCGGTTGAAGCCGCAGCCGCGACTCGTATTCAGACATGGATGCGCCACCTCTTGGCGTACTTTCGCTGGAAAGAGCACGTGGAGAAAGAGCGCGTGGCGATGCTGAAGCGCAAGCGTGTGAAGATGCTGCAGCTTGAGCAAGAAGCGCGACGGAAGGCTGAGCAAGAAGAGCAGCTGCGAAGGCAACAGAAAGAAGAAGCGGAAGAGGAGCAAGGGCGACTGCAACTGGAGCAGCAACAGCTTGAAAAACAGCAGAGATTGCAACGAGAGCAAGAGCAACGCCGAAGAGAACAACACCAGCAGCATCAACAGCAAGTCGCTAGCTCTCATCAGAGAGAAGGCGATATCCAGAAAGAAGGCAAGTCGTGCAAAAAGATCATGAAGAAAGAGGCCGTGGACTTGGTCAAGATCCTCGTGAAGAAGCAACTCGACGAAAAACTCCATGAACATGATGAGAAAATGGGCGAGCTCCAGCGGCTTGTGACGACACTGCAGGACGTCATCCGCAAGCAAAACGAGATGCTGATCCAGGGTTCGAACGACCGTCTGGTGGTTGATCCGCAAGGCGCTCGCAAGTTTATCAAAACGCCCATGCAGACACTTGGAAATCCACAGCAGCACCCCTACATGCCTCCATCAATGAAGCAACTGATGCAAGCGTCAGGCTCGTCGTCCTCGCTTGCATCAGAAAATCAACTGTCGTCATCATCAGCAGCAGCGAAAGAGTCATCCATCCCGAAGCCTCCGTCGCGTTCATCAATGCTGCCGCAGATTGGAGGCAACGCTGCTGCAAAACCGTCCAAGCAGTCTGGCATCAAATCACCACGATCCAATGACGTTCCAAGCAGGCTACCAGTACTTAGCAACGCTAACGCTCGGCAGAGCAGCCACATCCCAGTCAAGCGATGAAGGCAATTGTGGATTACTGACTCCCACAAAGACTACCAACTGGGATGGATGAATTATTAGACTACTAGTGCTAGAACGCGTCGCACGCCAGCGCTTCTGGGTCGTCGTTGTCCTGTATCTTGGCGTCCTGAGTCTGCTGGACCCTGCGCAGCACTGCGCGCCGGCCGATCTCAATCAGATGATACACAGACGCGATGACTACGAGCGCGACGGCAAAGTCCAAGGCGCTCATGATGTCATCCGAAATCTCGGCTGCTTCATACAGAGCACTGGTCCAGTCTATCACGAACTGCACCTTTGGAGCGTAAAATGCAGCGAAGCGGCGCGGGTAATCGCGCAGAAAGCGTATCATGAGGGTCCATTCTGATACGTGACGTGGGGTGCGCCTGTCTCCATCATAGTCGTGCAGCAGCGCGACCAGCACTACGAGAAAGCACGCGACGACCACGAACCACGAGAAGAGCAGTCGGTCGCGCTTGGCTCTTGCGAAGGCATTGCTGTTGCCGTTTGGGGTGAGTTGTCGCCGTCGCTGCGCCTTGAGCTGTCTGCGTTGCCACATCTTCAGCCGCGCGTGCAGCTCTTGATGGAGTGAAGAGCTCCTAGGTAAGGTTTTAAGCCAGAATGGATCGAAACGACGCACCTTCTCATGATCGCAATGCAATGTAAAATGCAATACAACAATGCAATGCTACAATGAACAATGCATTGTGTACAAGAGAAAGTGCGTTTTCACAATGCTTTTTCAAGCTTTCCCAATCAAAAGTGACAAAAAGTGAAAATGAGCGACCGGCGTGACGAGAGCAGTGGGGCAAGTGGCGGTGACGGCGCTCGTGCGCAGCGCAAGAAGCAACGCAGAGGAGGTCCACATCAGCAGCAACAACAACAGCAGCAGCAGAGGCGACAGGGTGCTTCCCATGGACGTGGTCAGAAGAACAGACAGCCGCAACGGCGACAGCAGGAGTCCGCAGGACCAAGCGCCGCATTCCTCGCAGCTCTGGAGGAGCAGCGCGAGAACGAGCGTCACCGACAAGAGCTACAACAGCAGCAGCAGCAAGAGCACGTTGATGAGCTGGTGGGCGGCGCACAGCGATCAGCTACCAGTGCTGGACGTGAGCAAGGAGTTCAGCGCCAGGAGCAACGCCCAGTGACGACTGGTGCAATAGCAGCATCGGCACCATCCGCAACACCAGCGCAGCAGCGCAAGCCCGCGCATATCGCCGGCTTCTATTACGATGAATCGCAGGAGCGATACTTCAAACTTACTCCACAGATGAAACAGCGTATGAAGCAGAGCAAGCAGCAGCGCGACACCAAAGAGCGAGACGCAGCAATGAAGAAAGCGCTGCAGGCGAGACGCGAACGACACTCTGCTGCTGCTGGCGCACGATCGAGACTGCAGGGTAACAGAGGCTGGTTTGGGTACATCGCCGAGCGCGAGAGCAACTCTGCGTGGAATGCTGGACGGCACGACCAGAGAGAGATGGTGCCGCGGCTGTTCGCGTCAACGATGGTACGAACTGCAAAGTGGTTTCTGGTGGGCACAGTGCGCATGTTGAATCGTTTAGCCTGCGATGCCTTGGTTCTCAACGCTTACGTGCTTTTGCCTTCTGATGTCGTTAACCGTGTGCAGGCGGCGCAAGAGCTTCAGTCAGTCCATATGAACGTGTCCACACCGTTACTCCGCATCACAGCTCTGGAGTTCCGCAGTGTCGGCGACTACGCGGCAATGGGATGTACGTCTGTGTAAATTCGTTTGGGTTCTGTAGCAGCGCTCACCTTTAGTTGTCCTCGTGCGACTGACCAATACGGACATCATGCGCGTATTGTTGTGGCTGTAGTCAGCGGAGGACGTCTCGACATCGTCCGCATCAGCATCCAGGAGGACTTCCGGTCCGGATTCGTGAGACAGGGCGAGCGCGAGATCAGGGTAGCGGAGCATCTGAGCGTTGGCATGTCGTACCAGGTCAGTTGGAGGACAAACTTGAATAGAGGTAAGAAATTGGTGAGGTCCTATCTAACAATGTTTTGTTGTGCGAACTACTACTGCAGATCTCGGCATTGAAGTGGCGTCCAGACGACTCGTTGGCAAACGCAACTCACCTCATGTGTGCATGTGTGGGAGGTGGCTCGTCCTCACCATCTTTAGCAGCAGCAGCTCCTCACAATCGAGGACAGAACACTGGCTTCGTCTGTCTTTTCAAGGTCCGCGACGGTATTGAAGATATCACTCAGGTATGGGAACCCTGAAGCTAGCGACGTGGTGATACCTTTTGAAGCTAGATCTCACTGTGTATTCCTTGGTGATGGCGGTGTAGAAGTGGTCTTTCAACGACCCGTGGAGCGTCGCGTGGTGAGTTTGCATGTGGATGCGAGGCTAATAGCAACAGCTTAGGCAGAGCCTCGTGAGCTGAGCCTTCAACCACTGTCCGATACTTTGTGTTTGTGTAGGAATCCAAGGGACGCAAGACGGTTTGCAGTTGGTCTCAGCGGGTGAGTTTGTGAATCTGTGGGATGGAACGCATTTGAAAGCGATTTTATTTACGCTGACGTGCCTGTATTGTGAAATTGAACAATGGCAATGCTGCTACAGACCCATTTACGCTGCGTACGTGGACGTCCAAGTCCACAATGGCGTTCAAAACGCTCCAAATGGGAGAATCAAGAGCGACGTGATGGCGCAAGCGTTCTCTAATGATGTACGTGATCTCCTCCAACCTTCAAACCGCAGCCTCTGGTTTCATTCACCGCATCTACTTGTCATGATATGCCTTCTACTTATTACCGCTATTTCATCGTAGGGAAACACGATTTTCAATGGCACTCGCAATGGCTCCATGTGGCTCTGGGACCTCCGAGCGAGTCGTCGTGCGCAGGAGCACAGCGTCACCGCCACCACCGCCACCTCTCAGGTTGCAGGCTCCACCGTTGATCTCCACGTGCTGAGTGACGGTTTTCAAGTGCTCCTGCAAAAGTCCAATGGCGAGCTGCGCTTGGTGGACACGCGCAAGAATGCGGCGGCTGTGGTGGTGGAATATGCTCCTGGAAGGAAAAACACGTATCTGCCCATGCTCAAGTGCGCCGTGGTACGTGATGCCTAAGCCTTAGCCTGAACCTCGGTATCAACAATGTGATGAAGCATGAGCTGATGTTGCTTGTGCGTGTGGATTGTTTGTGGCTACAGGACGACACAGAGACGGTGGTCGTCGCAGCAGGTTGGGACAGTGAGGATGGAAGCTCAAGTGTGTGCAGCTATGAGATCAGCAGTGGGAAGATCCTGTCGCAGGTGGCGGCGAACAAGTCCCAGATGAGCAGAGCGGCGATGCCGCCTCTGGAGCAAGTGCACTTCCGCGTGCGCGACTCTGTTAGTCGTCCACATGAGAGAGACGCTGTGCTTCCGGAAGTCTGGGCTCTGAGTCGCAATGAGCTCTTCGTTTGTGAAGAAAAAGGGTGGACAGGTACCAAACTCTAATGTAAATGTGCCAGTGATATCACAGTAGCCTGAAAGTGTCGAATGAAAAAATATATACAACCTTAGTTAGTATCAATGAATTCTGTAGCTGGATCACCATTTGATTCTAGCTCTTCGTGAAGTCTACTCTTCGGCTTCTGGGGGCGTCGGGTCCTCGAGCAGGTCCTTCTGCTCCACCAGCGCGTCGAAGCGCAGCACGGGTCGCGCTGCTACTCCGCTCCTGTCTGCGCCTTCTTCCTGACTGATGCTGATGCCAAAGCCGACCTGCACGGGCTTCGGAAGCTGCAGCTGGTACGGTTCGCGACTGAACTTGACGCCGTTGCCCACGTACACGTTGAGGAACTTCTTGCCCACGGCGATTCCCACTGCACCGGGCCACACGAGACTGCGCACGACCGCAAACTCCCCCACAGCAGGCACGAGCGTCCCGGGAAGTCGGTCGACGCGCCACGAACTCTGTGCGTCATCGCCGAGCGATCGCAGTGGCGGAGCGAACTCTTCACCCTCATAGGGGACTTCTTCACCGTCGGCGTTCGTCTGCGGTGGCAAGGGCGTCGCGCGGCCGTAATTCGCGTTGATCTCTTTTGAGAAATGCACCCAACTTTCTAGATCCGTCAGGTCCTGCGCGGTCTTGATCTCAGGCTCATCCACTGGCTCAATCTCCCCTGAAGCATCGCTCACCTGGAAGTACCCCGCTGGACAGACCACCGTCCCCGCTGTGATGCGAGCGATCTGCGCGCGTAGAAAATGCTTCTCGACGCCTGGAAACGGCGGGTGGCCCATCACTTTTCCCTCTAGGTCGCTTTTCACAAAGCGGCGCAGCTGACGCGCGATGAGGATCTGCTCGCGACGTACATTCGGCAGCTGCATCCATTCGTAGCTTCCATTGTCCTCCATCACCCAGTACGTAAATTTGTTGGCACTTTCCGGTCCAAACTCTTCCGCGTTCAGGTCCTCTGGCTCGCTCTGCTCCGACGACAACTCACCCTCGGCGATGTAAAAATCTGCGCCGTACCCGAGCATTTTCCCCCAGAAGCGCATGCTCGTGGTCGCATTCGTCTGCGCGAGTCGCTGCAGCGAGACTGAGAGCCGAAAGGTCTCGGACTTGGAGAAGCCCAACCCCGCCCACTCGAACATGTTGGCTTCATCAAGTAGGTCCGCAACCCCCAAGGCCGGCGACGCCTCGTCCTCCGACTTGATCTTGAGCAGATCGAGTGCCTGGTTGCACCATTTCTCAGTCTGGGCTAGCTGCATCATTACGATGGCAAGATGATAACCGAAATGTTAGCTTGATAGAGAGTAGGCGTCCCTCCGTATTAGAGTTCGCTTAGCACTTACAATGTATCGCTTGGCGTTGAGGTCGGTCGACTCGGACGCTGCGGCGGAGCTCTGCACGGGGGCAACGTACCGCTGCTGCTTGACCGAGCTCGAGATGGACTCGAACGCGTCGTTCAGGTTCTCCGGACGCTCCACGAGGATCTTGAGCAGCACGTCCGAGAGGTGGTCGTACAGGTTCGTGCCGTCCGCGCTCTCCTGCTTGAGGAACGCCTTTGCTTCCTCCAGCGTCGTCATCGTTCAGTCTGTTGCTCTCACTTAATCTATCTCGGTGCCTGGCTGAAATGAATGCACCCTCAATCAGTCAGTAGCCAAAAAGATGCCACGGGAGACGCGTCCACTTGAACCGTCGCGAGTCTCGCTTTAGCATTCATCGTCTCTTTGAGAAGAGTGAACGTCAACAGTTTCCACAGAATCGGCATCTTCTTTTCGCGATTTTCAAATTTGACTTTTGAGATTTGGCAGTCTGCTTAAATACCAAAGCTTGGAATGACAAGCAATCGGCGGCAACACTCAGAAGTAGCCCGCCGAGCCCACGCCTTCCCACGCCATCGTGCTGACGCCGTCGCCAAAATCTGCTGTGGACGTGTCGTAGTGGTTAATGCCAGTGTACGTTGCGGGTGCAGGAGCGCTAGCTCGGCGACCTTTACCTCGACCAGTAGCGCTTGCACCGCCAGTACTGGTGCCTCGACGCTTCTTTGGCGCTCGCGTAGGTTTTCCCCCAGCAGCAGCCGCTAGTTGTTGTTCATCCGATTATTAGATTCATAATGTTAGTGACTTGTGATATTGTGCATGTACACAAAACAGAGCATACCTCGTCGATTTGCAGCTGCAAGCTGCCGACCTTTCTTCGACCTTTCGAACCCAGAAGGACCGCTCTTTCCGCGCGCAGCAGAAGGCACACCATCATTCGCCTCTTGCGCTCGCTTCCGCTTCTGCGACGCTCTCCTTCGGCTCTGAATGCGATCCGCAAACGATTTTCCTCGCCTGCAATAGACAGCAAACAGTGACAATGGCAATGTCAGACACAGAGGAGATTTGGGAGCTGACATATCATCAAATAACGACTCGTACTTGGACTCGCCGAACATCTGACGATAGTCGATTCTGCACCCATAATCCGTCGCGAGGTCTTCGACGCACACGAAATGCTCAAACTCTTTCAAATCTGCACGGACGCTTGGTGGTTGGTCGTACGCCATCGGAGCCTAAAGAAATAAGGAGAAATAGAAAGCCAAACCATGTTCCCATCAGCTCCTTCACATACGGAGTATTCTCAAACACTAGGTATTTATACTCGGCAATAAGCGACAACTGCAGCTGTGGGTGTACCTCATTGTCGGAAATGTCTTCCACGTAGTCGTCGTAGCCTGCACCACCAAAATCCGCACCGCCGCTGTAGTCTTCGTACGCAGGTGAGTCCGGCGGGACCTGGTCATACGGATTTTCAAAATCTCTGCGATGCATCACAGGTTACGCATTCAGTCAGCAAGCCCAACTGTGGAAGTTTATAACACACAAGATGAACAGAAGGAAGCAAACACAAACCTGGGGTCGAATCCGTAGTAGTTCGGCGATTCATGTGCGCCTCTCGCTTTCTCTTCCTCTTGACTGTTTGCAAGATCGATGAACCGGTCATAGCTATTCGTTCCCGCATCGTTGTTGTCTTCCGCGTCTGACTCTGTTAACGCAAACCAAATACAACACACAATTAATCCGAGCTCAGTCTGATGCACCGCATCAATCGTTATGAAGTTCTCCTCATCGTACCTCGTTTCGTATCGCAGAGCTCGCAGCGGACGAGCGTGGAGCTGTTGAAGTTGGTGCAGATCGGACACTCCCACGTCCCTCCTCCATCATCCGCAGGCATGGCTTCTTCTTGTTTCCCTTCTTCCTCGTCTTCTACTGTTGGTTTTGGAGACCCGATGTGGCTCCGTCGAAGCTTGAGCTTGCTCCTGTTCCTTCGTCTGCTGTCGTCATCATCCTCATCCGAGTCACTCAGATCAAGCCCTGCTTGCGCCAGTTTGTCTTCCACTGCTAGCTCATCAAGCGCAACCGGAACCCGACTCGCTGCTACAAATCCTTGCTGGAGGACGGAGGCTGGGACTTTCGCTGGATCTGTACGACGTTGCTGGTGTTGGTAGTCTGCTGCAGGTGGTGGCTGAGCACAAGTCGGTGGCGGTGGCACTGCTGATGGTGGTGAGGAACTCATGTCAATCAAATTAAAACTCGGCAGTGCATAGTGGGGAGAAGCTGTAGTAGTAGTGTCTGGGTACGGAACGTCGCAAATGTTGCTGGTGTTGCCGTTGTCTGTGATGCGAGGCTCGTCGACTGGCGATGCAGCGATCGTGGCTTCAATGGGAAACATCGCTGTGTTTGGTCCTAACAACTGGAAACACGGCTGGCTCTCGTCTTCTTCAAGCATCATGCTGTCATCTTCAGGTTCCGCAACTTCGGGTCTCGACGGCGCTGCTGGAGGTTGCTGTATTTCTGGTGGAGGATGCGTCACTGGCTGGTTCGCCTGCTGTTCCACATTTCGCTCTCTAATGCTGTCGGATGAGTAGACGTCGTCATAGGCACGTGCCATTCTATCATCACCATTACTGACAACAACACCAGAAACCCCAAAACTCCCGAGCAACGAGAAACTCGGTGCTTGACTCTCTGCACTCTGACTGTCACCAATTGAGTTGCTAGTGGTGAACTGCGTCACCGACGTCTGTGTGCGTGGCAGCGGGCGTTTGCGCCGGTTCACTTTCAAACGCGTCTCGTTGCGCCAGCTGGTCGAGCCTGTTGCTGTCGTCGCTGTCGATGTCGCTACCTGGGTTGCCGAGCTGAAGAACACCCCTCGAAGCGAGTGCGCTGTCGCGAGTGTAGTGTCATTCAATACAGGAGCTCTGTCTGTGGTCGCTTGCTCCTGTTTAAGACCCTGCTGCTGCTGCTGTGACGCCACTTCCGCATCTTCGTCTTCGTCGTTGTCTGTGGCCGGAGGCTGCGGCTCGCGCTCCTGGTCGCACGCGGCGCAGCGGCGGTCGCGCCAGTGGTTGAGTAGTGTGCAGAGCGGACAGCTCCACTCCTCTGGCGGCGCGCGGCGTCTGCGGGCGGCCATTGTTGGTTTCAGGTGGTCGTACTGCTCGTATTGTCGTAGATGATACTGCTCTGTCAGTGGTGAGAGCCAACGCCCATCAATCAACCCGCAAGCAACGCCAGCGAGCGAGCAATGAAGCAGTTGGAATTGATGTGCGCGCGCGCGCCAAAATGTCACGATTTCGCTTCAGTTGGCGCGGATTGCACTAGAAAGGACAGTGGGAGAGGCAGAATGCGATTATTCACGAAACAGCACACAAATATTAACGTAATTACTTGATTTAGCCTCATCCAGCACTTGATTTTCTCAAAATACAATATGTAACCCCACTAAATAGTAAAATCACAAAGGCAGCCCACTGGTTGACACTCATGCGAACAGATACAAACGGATTGACTTTGTTGATTGACGTTCACACGTAAAATGGATACACGACCTCGCTTGCTTTCTCTCGCTTCATGGCTTCATGGAGGCCATCAGACAACAAAATAAATTGAACTTCCTCACTCATAACATACAATAAAGCTCTCGCTCATAAAAAATAATACTGGGATGTGTGTTGTCTCACTCACTCGCTCGCCCGCCTCAGGACGAAGACTCTTGGAGCCACTTGTGCGCCAGTAGTTCTGTCGTAGTCGCTCGCGAGTCTGGGGAGATGTCGAGCATGCGCTGCACAAAGTCTTTGCCAGCGCTCGAGACAGAATCCCAATCGCGTGGGCTGAACCAGATCGCACCAAGACTGATCAGCTTGTTCAGGTCGGTCTGGTTGCGGGCTTCGTCGAACGGGATCTTGCCGCTCAGCAGCATGTAGCTGAGGATACCCGCTGCCCAGATGTCCGCTGGTTTGCCGTACATACGTCCCGATACGATCTCGGGGCTTAAATACTGCGGCGTGCCGCAAACCTGGTGCAGACGTCCCGATCCGAGCTCCAGCTCCTCCGAGAGTCCAAAGTCCGCCAGCTTCACGTGAAGAGGGTCGTCACTGTCGAGCGAGTTCGAGAGCAGAATGTTCTCCGCCTTCACGTCGCGATGGATCTGTCCCATTGAGTGAGAGTACTCAAGCGCCGAGAGCACCTGTCGGATCACGTGCTTCGCTTGGTCTTCCGACAGAGCCTTGGGCTCCTTGAGTAATTGCTCGAGTCCTCCACCCTCGCAGTAGTCCAGCACCAGGTAGTAGCTGTCGCCCTCTGAGTAGAAGCCGTGGTGCGAAATCACGTTCGGGTGTTTGATACGGTTCAGCGCGCCGACTTCGGCGACGAGCATCTCGCGTCCCTCTTTGGTCAGGTCATCGTTCTTCAGGCACTTGACGGCGTATTGTTTCCCTGATTCCTTGTGGGTCGCTTGGAACACTTGGGAGAACTGTCCTTTACCGAGAAACTCGCCCATCTCGTAGATATCCTTAAACTCCGCAGTGACGCTGCTTTCATCACTTGTACCCGTGTTTTCAGTAGTGATGTTACTCGTATCCGAGTCGATATTAGTCGTTGCTACGTTCACAGCAGCAGCAGCAGTGGCCATGGATCGCCGTTGGTTGATGGACTTGACGATCCGCTGGACCATTCCCTGTCTGCTGTTGTGCGGCGGCTCAGGACGGCCTCTCGCAGACTCTTGGACCTCCACGTGGGTTGAGATGCCCGTGAGCGCCATCACCTGATCGACGTCCTCGGGACTCGCGTGGGTGCCTCTCACGGTCGCCCACGACGACGGTGGCAGGATCCCTTTCGGCAGTCCCAGCTGCTCCAAGTAGTTGTGTGGCATCATGCGGATCACCTTGGCGCCGGGGCAGAGCAGGCGCTCGATTTGGTCCGCTGGAAGATCACCCATGAGGCTCACAAACAGCGTCTGCTGAAGTTGCTGCCTCTCGTCGGCGCCGAGCAGCCCCATCGCGGCGGCGGCGCTCGTTCGCAGCGCGTCGGGCGAGCTCGTGCCGAGAAAGACGACGTCGCAGTCCGACAGGATGCGCTGATTCGTCGCCGTGGTCGTGAAGCCGAGCATGTCGAAGACCTGGCGGCGCTCGCTGGACGGGTCGGACGCCAGCAGCGTCGCCACGAGCCGCTGCTTCTTGTAGCAGAACTTCTGGCGCGGCGTGATCTTCTTCACGAGGTCGCGCGCGATGCGCTCCGCGAGGCGGCCCGAGCCGATGAAGCCCACGCTCGTCACCGCGTGCTGCGCCATCGTCCTTTTAGAAGCACGCAGGTCTGTTAGTAGAGTCTAGTGATGGTGAATGAAAAGCTGCGCTGAGCTTGGATGGAGTGTGTCGTACAGGGTGATTGCGAAAGTGACGTCTCTCGATCATGCCATGTCATGTCATGTTGCTTCCTTGGCTTTCCTCCCAACGGCTGATTGGATGAAGTGTTGTTTGGCTCGGTCTTCAAACGGTCGCAATGGCATGCGCCATCTGGCTTCGTGATTGGCCCGGTTTTTAAACTGCTGAGCAACGACCTCTTGTTTCTCCGTTTTTCAGGCTCGTGATGGGCTTGTATATATTTGTAGAGGGAGTACCACTGGGGATATCACATACAAAGTCAAGTCAAAAGAGAGACATTGGTGGTTTGATGCTCTCATGCTGTTTGCTCATAGATTCTCAGAGGTAAAGCAACATTATTACATGTTAAATTTAGGGAAATGGTATATCGACGGCCAAAATTTGGTAAATCGACGGTAAAATAAAAAATATCCGAGGTATACATATACCAGTATACTCGTAAATTCAAAGATAGTAAATGATAATGTGATATCAATTAAGGGGAGATAAGCTATTTAAGTAATATTAGAGAAAATACATTATAGAAGTCTATACTGTACATGCGTGGAATTTGATTCAAGTCGAGCATTTGAGTGCTTGTCACAGGAAGTCGTGGAGGAGCTACGAGACCGCGAACGGAACGGAGGTGTGACGTTCAGACCGCATCCGCTGGCAGCAGATTGCGTTGAGACAACGGGATTGCAAAGAGCGTCGAATCACAAAATGTAGTTGAGGTCAGTGGAACAAATACAGTGCAGCCAGGCACTATACCTAGGGTGGCGATGCACCAGCTCAAACTACACCGGTAAGCGCGAACACATGCCCACTGGATACCTGCAGTTGCCAGGCGAAGAAGCGCAGGCATACATCTCCTGGAAATGTACCGAGCGAACGCGATCTGGAAGCACGTTCTATAACAAAGGGTGGGGTGAACATACCAAAGTCGCCCCAAAAAAGGTATCGTGAGCTACGACTTTTTCTCATCGACGTGCCCCTCCACAATCCAAAGACGTACAGGTTCATCAAGCTCTTGCAACTACGGATCCAAACAGCGCAAAGCACAGGACTCAATTAGAAGGGTTGCAATGCAGGAACTACGCGAGAACACAGGAAGAAATCCAGTGGCAGCTTCATGAGTCACTACTTAACTGTCCTAGAGAAAAGAACAACATCCTGAAGATAAGAGCAACAACGACGAGAACCCAACCACAGAGGAATGCGCGGATGTACTCACACAAGTCAGCATTAACAGGACATAATCCAACACCACAGTTAAACTAGTAACCCTCTCATCATTTTCCCGCGTCGAGACTTGCCATTTGTGAAATCGCTGACGAATGATCCAGTGTTTGAACTGGACAAAGAGCTGCGTCGATACAAGTTCTGCGATTGTGCCCCACACCGTGGCATAATGTGCACTTTCGTTGTTGTCGTTCGGAGATTTGAAAAAGACTGGGCTCTCGTCGAGTTGAATTGGTTTATCGTGCTCACCTCATGCACGGTCGTCCTTTGGGTTTTGAAACCGAAGGATTTCGAATCAGGTTCGCAGTTTCTATAGCTTTCTCCAGATCTTGGATAACCGGGATCTGCCGATGAGGAGGTAGGATAGCTACTTGCTCCATAACAAGAGCAATTCGCTGCGCCAGCAGTACAGGTTGCGCAGGAGCAAATTCTTCGATCGGGTCGTGAAGCCACCATTGCGCATCAAAGTCGACGACGCTAAGTTGACCACCAGTTGATTCGATGAACTTGATAGAATGCGTGCATGGAATCCCATCGTAAGGATTGACCTTCACTCTTGGCATCACCAACATCTCTCGAATTACGTAAGCAGCAAGATTCATAGTTTGTATGCATAAACAAGCAGCGTAAACACTGGGCACGCATGTGCAAGTGTCTCAGTTGAAGATTCATTTTAGGTAGTTTAGAAATCACAACACATCCAGTGGAGCGCAGCGACACGCGGCGTCTGTGTCCAACGGCATAGAGACGCACCGTGTGTCCAACGCCTCATGTCCTACCCAAGGACGGCCACTGGAGAGAAACAAAGAGGAAGAAGTAGGAACAAGAAAAACACAACAGCTATCCATTCTCACTTCTCAATTAACCACAAATCAACCACTTCCTCCTCAAGCCTCTCCACCTTCCTCCGTCTCTCTCCTCGTGTCTCTCCACCAAGCACTCCCTGCAGCACCGCTCTCGCTCCACCCGCTCTCCCCATTGCTTCCTCGTTCGCCAGGCCAGCGCTCATCTTGCTCGGTCCTTCGGTGCACTGTCCGTACTCGACTAAGCACGAGACATCCTTAGAAGTGATAGCACTTGTTGGTCTCTGACCTCAAGTCGCTTCGTGCTGCGGGTTTGCCTCTGGTATCCTTGTCCCATTGTCCCATTAAAAGTCTTTGTCGGTTTTGTCCGGTAGAGCTTCGTACGACTCGTGAAGTGAGTGACGACTACATCACAAAGAGAACTCCGCATTTGGCGCCTGGGTTTAGTGCTTTTAAGCCTGTCCCGGCCGGTGCACCTCGGAGAATCACATCTCTTTCGTGGTTGTCGCTTACTGTTCGTGGTCGATCGAAACTCGCCGTTTGACTTACCTTGATCAAGCACGTGCATGCCACGTAAGAAGAAACCAACCGTCGAGCGCTTCATCTTCGCGCAACCTCTATCCGCGCTCTTCTCCGATCAGGACTCGTTTGACAAGCTCCGTGCCGATCTCTTTGCAACCACTGAGAAGCTCAAAAACCAACTCGTCGCACTTCGCAACTCCATCCCAGTCGCGTCCGACAGCGACACACGCAACGTTCTCCACCAACTTGTTGTCAACGTTGAAGATCGCATCGACAGTATTCGCAATCAGATCGACATCATTTTGAGTTGTCGCATCAAAGAGTACAAGTCAATCAGGGAGAACAAGCGTCTCAAGTGTAACGGGGTACACACGTTGAGTTACACCGCCGTAGCCCAACTCGCCTTTGCCTTTTCCGAACACAGTTCGCGCAATAGTTTTACGGCCGAACCCAAGGCTCGCCGAACTTAGCATTTGCAGCCGGAACGTACTTTACGCCGGCGAGAGCTAGTCCAGAGGGCGGCTTCTTTCATTGACCATAATTACAGATTATTGTCCAATCAGTTAGTTTGAGCTCAGAGAGCC
>JALBZB010000280.1:0-34896 GCA_038050625.1 Pythium sp. MPC-2022a
CGCCAGCCCCCGCCGCGCGCGGGCGGCCCCCCCCCCCCCCCCGCCCCCCCCCCCCCCCCCCGCGCAAAAAGTCAAGATTTCTCTGTTGCACGCATGTGGCACCCTTCGGAAGCGATCGAGGACATGCGAACAGAAGGACGATCGAGTATTTGGCGCACGTTCACGTACGTGACTGGCTCACCCGGTACCTGTCTCTGAAGTGCACTTGAACGAGAAAAAAGTGTACGTTGTTGCATACGGCTCGCAGATCATTTAGTCGATCGCTGACGCTTGTTTGGGTTGCACTCACTCATGTGATTTCAGAACATCAAGCAGCACGAACCTCAAGCGCTCATGGCTATCACCACTCATCCATGCAGACAACGGCGCGTCATGGGAAGCAGTGGCAGCAAAGATGTTCGTGGAACCACTGGTTACTGATATTGGTGCACTGTATGTGTGTCAGCACAGCGATCTTTTGGTAGTCGCACCCTGAAGAGATGCACGGTCCCCAAGATACAGTGGCGCGATCTTTGGGGACGACATCATCGAGCATCATAGTAATGGACGCCATGGCGGAGCTAGAGCGTGGAGACGGCGCGTGGGAGAATATTCAGGTGCGCGTGCGGTTGGTGTGTGCGTCTAAGCTGGATGTGACACTGATGCGTGGGCCATTGTGTGTTGTTGTTTATATGCTTGTATGTGCGTACGACAGGAGGTGCTTCGTAGAGAGTTCGTGAAGCTATGGGCTGCCGTCACCGACAAGAAGAGCCGAAGCACAAAGAATGAGCAGCGACTGCGGGTAAAAATTCACCTCTTCTGGTTTTTTTGCCGTGGCGCTGGAGCTGCTGCTGCGTTGTTGATAGCTAACTGATTAACTGTATGCGTGTTGTAGAATTTAGAAAACGGAAATGCAAATAAAGTGGACTGCGAGAGCTTTCGGAAGCAGCAGGTGCATGTGGAGACGATCGCCCGTGCGGTGAACGCGCTCAGCGAGGAAATGCGCAGTCAAGATGCCCAAATGCTCGAGTTTGAGTACGTTTTTATTTTGAGAATGAAAGACCAAGTGAAAAGAGCGGCGTGAGCCTGACATATTCAATTCTCTGTTGTCTTGCTGTCGTCCTTCAGGGAGAACACAACTGCGCATCTGCAGGCATCTTTGGATACGCTTCAAGATGAGTTCCAGAGCCAGCTGACTGAGATTCAGTCCAACTTTGCTGCTCATGTCAGTGAAGTACAGGATTCGTGTGGCACGATGCTGGTAAAAGTTGAGAGGCGACTCGAGCTGCTTGAAGAGGAGCTTTCGATCGTATGTGGTCGTGTTTTTCCCGATGCGGTACCTCACGAAGCCAGGAACTAATGGTGCTTTAATTGTTTATGTGTGGATATAGCTGGTCGCAGCGATAGACAAGAAAGCGGACATTGAGATCGTGAACACGAGCTTCTTGGCGCAGAAGAAAGCTACACAGAAGGCGATTCGCCAGCGGGTAAGACCACCATGTTGTCGCCTACCGA
Source organism: Pythium sp. MPC-2022a (assembly GCA_038050625.1). Taxonomy (NCBI): domain Eukaryota; phylum Oomycota; class Peronosporomycetes; order Pythiales; family Pythiaceae; genus Pythium; species Pythium sp. MPC-2022a. The sequence goes on from JALBZB010000280.1 coordinate 1,495, forward strand.
TTTATTTGATTTGAGCTGTTGAGTATCCCCTCTCCCTCTTTTTTTACTGACTTTGTGCCAATGTGTTTGAATTTGAAACAAGTGCAAGAAGGCTGCGTTTGACAAAGAGGTCCTTGCTGTTCACGACTTGCTGCGGCACCAGCACAGCATTCTGGAAGCACGACTCGACGACGCGCTTGCTCAAGCGAAAACGTTTACGGAGATGCAGCTTCAGCACGAAATCCGAAACGTCACAAAGCTTCAGGAAGAGAAATGGCTCGAGTCCAAACAGGATTGCGAAGAGCTCAACTCTCAATTTGCAGCAGTGCAACAGGAGCGGCTTTCCCAGTTCGAACTCAAGCTTTCCCAACAATTCGATGAGAAATGGCAAAGCTCTGCTACGAATGCTGCCAACAACACAGCAGAAACCAAAACTTGGCTGTGTGAAGTTCAGCAGGAGCTCACTCAGATGCAACAGATCCAGGAAAGCAGTTTTTGCAGTGAACTGGAGACATTCGATCGACGAATGAGAGAAAACTTGGAGCACCAGGTGCGTTGGATTGTTTATCTTCAACTCACCCTATTTCTGCAGCTTGATTTTCACAAGTGATTGCATTTTATTGCTCGTAGTTGCTGCTCTGGAAGGAATCCGTCTCCAAGGACTGGACTCTGCTGCAAACCCAAGTGAACGAGGGGAAATTGAAGTTTGAAGCGATGGATAGACTGCAAGAGGACCATACGACGCTGAAAGCCGTCTCAAACGAGCTCCAGGCGAATTTCATTAACGCATCCACCGCTCTGCATGATCTCAAGCAGCGTTTACAAGCCCACACGCAGACGAAAATGCAAGATCTACACACCCAGTTCTCGGAAGAAATCGCACATGCGTTGCAACTGATTGAGGCGACAAAAAGGGTGAAAGACAAGAAGTTTAGACAGCAGCTTGACGCTTTCAACGAGAAGCTGACTGAAGTGGATCAGATCGTCAAGCTCGTGGGCAAGCAGCTGATTCAGAACACGTCGCAGCTGCAGCTTGTCCGGAAAGAGCAGCACGCGAGACAACAGATCCACATGTCAGAGGAGCTCACACTTTACACACAGGAGCATCTGCTTCTCAGTGATAGCGAAGACCTGGAAGAGTTAGACGACGATGGCAAAGAGGAGGAAGAGCATGCGGACAAACCCGCGCAGCCTTCACGTAACAATAGCAGCTCAGCACAGGTACAAGACGCTGAAGACCACCAAACAGACGAGACAATGCTACAGCAGCTCCGCTCGCAGCACGAGACGATAAGACACGCTATCCAAGACAAATTACGTAATTATCAGGAGGTTTTACAACAGGAATAAAACGCAGCAGCGAGCACCCCATACTCTACGATGAGTCCGTGCGTTACGATCAGTGGAACGAGCTCGAAAGTCCGTTTTCTCCGTCAAGCGCGCCGTCCAGACCGTTCGACAACGAACCTCGCGACGTCGTGGCACTCGTGGTCGTGGCTGGGGTGAGCGATAGGTCCATCATGGCGAGCAAGTCAGTTGACGGGGGCGTAATCTCTAGACGCAGCGACGCCTCCACGCGCTCTAATGTGTTCAGCAGCAGCTCCTGTTCTTGTTCGTACGTAAAGCCATCCTCGCTTCCGTTTTCCAGCTTCGCGATGATCTCTTCGTTCGAAACGTGCGTCGAAGACGAAGACGACTGCGGTGGCTGCAGGACCGTCATCGTCGCGGTGAAGTGCTCGTTGATCTTCTGTTCGCTCAGCCCGTTCTGCGACGCGCTCACGATTTCGTTCTTGCGCTGCACGGCCTGCTCTGCCTCCAGTGGCTCCGGGACTTCACTGATGTCGATGAAAGCCTGCGCCGCGTTTTCGACAATCGCGCTGAGTCGGTCGTTCTCGTTCAGGATAATGCTCTTGCTCCCAAAAGCATTACCGCTAGGTCGCCCATTGCTGTCGACGCCATTCTGGAAGTCGACGTTCAAGTCCACGTGCTTCTCGAGCTCCAAAAAGCGCTGCAGCGAGGGATCGCCCAGGCTCTCAGGCATCATGAGCACAGATTCTAAATTGTTGCGCATCAATAAATGCACCCCACATAGGTTAGTTTGCAGTTCACGTCCGTTCGTTCCACCTATAGAGGAAAAAAATACGAGTGACCCACCTAGGTATGCCTGAAGACTCACTTGACGCTTGGCGAGGAAGTTGGGATCGAATCTGTGGTGGGGGCACATCCAGAGACACACACATCCAGAAATCAACATGAGAACGCCCCGTTGCTCTAAACCATCTAAAACATATTGAGTGCATGTGGGAATCCTCAAAGCAACAACGCAGAATTTTTGCGCGTCCGGAGGCCGCTGTTGGATATCGACCAGTGGCGCATTGGAGCGAGCCAATAACGCAGGAAGCAGCGAGGCGAGGCGAGGAAAAGCGACGAGAGCGAGACGGGTGCGAGGCTTTCGGAATTACGACTCGCGCGTTGGTCTGAAACGCATCTTCAGATAAGATCAAGCGATTTGGCATTCATCACCACTCGCAGTGTCTGCTGTCTGCCCCATCAGCAAGCAATGATGGCCATCGACAAGACATACAGACTAACGCACGCAAGTGACTCCTCTCCTTCGTGTCAGCAGGTTTCGTCCAAGCGTGAGGAACTCAACAAAAGCCCACGCTCTCTCTCTCTCGTTCTCTCTTCGCTCCCGCCTGCGCCACACTCCCACTGGTTTTGCCCCCCACACTACAGTCGCTTTCTACCAATCAGGACCGCACGTTATCACGCGCACGTCCAAACGCATTCTCTTCATCATCGAATTCCCCTCGCACTGTCGCTGTTCATATTCAAACGTACCTGCCAAACCACTGCTTCTCGGGCAAACGCGCTCCAACAAGGTCGCCAAAGCTCCGCGTGAGGCGCGAGTGGAGCTGGTCAAAGTCGCTGAACCGGCGCGAGATCAGCCACACCTCGGCATTGCACGAGATCTACAGACAGACAGACATACACACAGATACACAAGGCGACACCAACAAAACAGGACGAATTCAATCACCGCGTCATAAATACTCACCACAAAGGCAAACACTGCGACCGATCCCTCTCCTCTATTCGGGAGAAAATCGATACGGAGACCAAGGCAAAGAGAGCACGACGCGCACACACCTGCACGATGAACTCGGTGTGGTCGCCTACGGACTCGTAGCCCGTGACGATCGCGCTGACGTTGAACATCATCTGCATCTCGCTCGCTCTCTCCTCTCTCGTTCTCTCTAACTCGTGAGCTTTGCTTTGGAAGTGAACAGTTCTTCTGGTTTAAGGCGTTTTCCCCGCGTAAAGTTCGCATTCGTTGTGCAACCAGCCGGGATAAGTTTGGTTCGCACTGCAAAAAGTTGAATTTTATCACTTTTCATAAAAAATATTTTGTGAAAGCGAAAAATGGGTGAACTTCAATTTGTACTGTGGAAAGAGAGGATGTATTCGTAGCTCGTATATAATGCTAGTAGTTCATTTAATCTTTAGCAAAAAAGCACAGTATCTAACGTTTTTAAGAAGATGAAACAAGCGCGTATCTAAAGCGAAAAGATACTGTTCTAGGGCACGACGAGAACCAGAAACTCAGAAGACTGCACAAGATCCAAAAGCTCCACACACACAGAGACAGGCACGCAAACAAAGCAAGCGAGAACCCGAGCGACAGGATGGAGTCGCACCACAGGACGGTGGTGGCCGTGGATCTGGACCACACGCTCGCCAAGCTGCTGGAGAGCGCACTCGAGTGGCACAACGCCGAGAAAGGCACCAAGGTGCGCTTTGACAGCGACACCTGCACGTTTCTGTCGCAGATGTGAGCAACACTAGCATCTGGAGAGACAAAACTGACTCTTGTTGCGTGGTAATTCGCATACATCATGCTTGTATGTCTGTGTGCTTGCTTGTGATGTGCTAGCTCTCGGTGCAAGACGTCAAGAGCTCGAGTTGGCACAGCGTGTTTGGCGGATCGAAGCAAGAGTCCGACGAGAAGCTGCTCGATTTCTACCACTCGCCGCATTTCGCAACTAAAGTGGACGCTGTCGCGATTGCGTCGGAAGTGCTCAAGCCGCTGCGCAAGTTCTTCTTCTTCGTTGCCATCACGGATCGTCCGCGCGTGGTCGAGAAGCAGACGCGCGAGTGGCTGGATGTGCATTTCGCTGGTGTGTTCGACAAGCTCGTGTTTGTGGACGAGGACTCGGGCGAAGACATGATCCCGCGCAAGAAAGAGCTCTACGATGACTTCAAAGTAAGGATCGCGGTCGGATCGGATCCGAATATTCTGCCAAGGGCGGCGGAGGACGTCGGTCACGCCATTCTTGTTGGCTCAGTGCCGTGGGCGAAAGCCAGTGACGCAGGATCCAAGCCCACAAAAGTCGCGGGAGACTGGACGGAGGCAAAAGAGGCGTTTGAGAAGATCATCACTGAGCTGGACCTGAAGCCCACTGAGCGGGTGTATTCGGGACCAAAGCTGTCCAAGTACACGGACGATCTCGTCACCGTGTCCACTCGGAAGCCAGCAGGTATATCCTAGCAATCTGCTGTTCTTGAGCTGCTCATTGCGTGTCATGTAAGCTAATGGTAAACTGTGTGCCTCTTGCAGTGTTCTACGCGAATATCATCAACTCCAAGTTTACGGTTCAAAAGCAGGAAACGGTCCGCCTCCAGGCGTCGGAAACAGCGATCACGACCGCCATCCAGATCGCGGAGATGCTGCGACTCCAGAACAACGCGGTCACGTCCAAGATCTTCACGCGCTACGTATTCCGACGCGCCAAGGGCTCCGGCGGGTACCGCGTGCCGAAGCTGGAGATCGTTCTGCAGAGAGTGCCAAAGATCGCTTGAGAAGTCCGGAGAAACGGAGTGGCGAGTGGGAGCCTGTATCAAGCATATCCGCAGGAAGAAGTTGTGGTGCCACAGTTTTACCATCCATTGCAAGTAGTAGTAGTCGTAGTAGGTAGCAGTTAATATCGCCATGTGAATAGCAGACATGTGTGAATGGTATGTAGCACACCAAAATGTTTTTCAGTATGCATTCGGTCTATTACTCGCAGTCATAACACAGACAGTTTGATCATCTCTGCTCCGAGGAGACCTCGATCGATTGCTGTCGGAGCAGCTCCTGTCGCTCTTCATGGTGTTGCTGGCGGCGTTCGGCTTCAGTGGCGGTCACGATGTCGTCTGCGCAAGGACAAGCGATAAAGACAGAGATCATCATATCAGCAAACACTTGTGCTCTGTCACTCGCACAACTCAGCTTGAAATCTACAAACAGAGACGTACAGAAGCCGGTCTTGACCATAAAGGTCTCCATGGCCATGCCCGTGACGAAGCAGATCGGCATGATCTTCTTGAGGATCGGCGCGAGCGGGATGCTCGACGGCAGCGGCTTCATACTGTTTCCTTTCACTTGCTTTGTCTTTCAAAAGCGCATTTCCACTCGCTCGACTCAAAAATAGCGTGGGCTACACCGTTTCCCATCAATTCATTTCAATTAGTGACGTCACTAAAATAAAATTTACAATTCATTTTTGCAAACCTTAAGTCAAGTATGAATTGCGGTGCCGTTTGACAATGTAATCTGACGTTTCTGCACCAAACGAACGGACACGACAAACAAAATGGTAGACGGCGGCCGCAGAGGCTGCGACGGCTACCGCTGCCTCGACCGCGACGTGTGCTACACCTACGACGAGCTTACCAAGACCACCACGCGCGCGCACGACAGCAGCTGCTGCGGGAATATCGCGAACGACGAGGACGTCCAGTTCCAGTACCGAAACAAGGACGGAAAGCTCCAGTTCATCAGGTAACGTTTACACACAAGCACGTAGCTCTTCGATCATCTGCAAGCCCAGCAGCTATATTTGATATCTCATCGCGTTTGCATTTGCCCACTGCAGCGCCGATGAAGTGCAGGAGCTGATGGGGTGCACGTTCACCAGCAAGCTGCTCTTTCAGCGCACGTCGCTGCTGGTCAACTACGCGTTTTGGGGGTTCGCGGACTGCGTGATCGACGGCTTCGACCAGATCCCAATGCAGGCGATCCAGTCGAACGAGGTGTCTCCGAAGGTCGCGATCGGTCACGTTGCCTCCCTGGCAGATGTGGAGAAGAACCCGCTGGGGCTCTTTGCAGTGGAAGACATCGCCACGCTGACGTTCCTCGGAGAGTACACGGGGGTGCTGCAAGTGCATAACGACAGCGTCAACATGTTTGACCCGTACGGCGTGTCGTATCCGTCCGTGTACGAGTACGGTGACCTGTATGTGAGCGCTTCGGAGTACGGCAACGCCATCCGCTGCATCAACCACAGCTTCAACCCGAGCGCTCGCTTCGTACCGATGATCCAGGGCGGCATCCTCCATATCTTTTGCGTGAGTGCTCTGCCTTGTTGTCTGGGTTTCTCTCTGGCTGCTATGAGCTCGCCGACCTGTTCTAATGGGGATATCGATTGATTGTGTTTGTTTATGTTCAGTTCACCATCAGGGAAATCAAGGCAGGCGAGCAGATCTTTGTAAATTATGGACCAGCGTACTGGAAGACCACTGGAATCGACCCGATCGCTGTACAATAGAGCGCTTTGTTCTATCAGGGAGGGGCAGTATACACCTATATTATTCAACGACATATAGACACTTTAGAGTTGACTTTTGCAGTATCGTACCGGTATGTTTCTCCCTCATAGTCCCACTAAACGGATCACAGGGGAAATTTATTCTTCGATCTCCACAATGGCTTCGATCTCAACAGCGACGTTCAGAGGAAGCGCGTTGGTGCCGACGGCCGAGCGCGCGTGAATGCCCTTGTCGCCGAAAACCTTGCCAATGGTGTCTGATGCGCCGTTGATAACGCCAGGCTGGCCGGTGAAGCCGTCCACGCAATTGACGAAGCCCACGAGCTTCACGATGCGCTTGACCTTGTCCAGGTCGCCCAACTCGTCTGTTAACGCAGTGATACACTTCGCGTTAGTAATCTGTCATGAAGGCATTAATATCCAGAGCATGACTGGCAGCTGAACTTACGCTTCAAGGTGGCCATGAGACTCAGTGCGACGTGGTGAGCGGCGTCGTATCCGTCCTCAGGAGTCAGGTCCTTGCCGATCTTTCCGACAATCAGGTCGCCGCCGGTTGGCTGAGGCAGGTGGCCAGCTATAAAGATCCCAAAACAAAACAGATGCACACTATGGTCAGCACCTCACAACTGTCTTCACCATGCGTACGATCGCCAAGAAGACGCCGACAAACGAACCCGTGAAGATGTAGTTGCCCGTGCGCACGGCCGTGCGGTAGTTCCCCTTTGGCTCGGCGACCTGCGGGAGCACGTAGCCCAGCTCCGCGAGGCGGCGCTCGATGTGCACGCTGCGCGTGGTGGCGGCGGCGACCGCCGGGCGGGTCTTCACGACGCGGAGCAGTGCGGTGGTCAGCATTTTTGTATTGAGCTCGTGTCTTGAAAGCGCAGATCTGGAAATGAGTTGCTTGCTGGTCGGTCATAGGTCCTGGAATGTTTGGATTACTGGGATGTTTGGACGAAAAGGAAAAAACAAGCTCAAGTTGAACATCACCCAAGCACACTAAAGAGGAACGCTCCAGACCATGATATAAGACACGTTGTGGAGCAGCATATACTCTCGCAACTCTAAACGTAGCCAAAATGGGAACGTTCCAGACCATGATGTAGAGCGGTTTGTGAAACAGCATGTACTTTCTCACAGCTCCAAATGTAGCCATTTCGCTGCTCTTGAGTGTATCTTGGACGTATCCGATCCGCGTCATGTCCACAAAGGAAATCTTATTCAAACATGGGACGACCCACCGGAGCAAAATAGTGAGTGACGGCCGAGTCATAAACCCTCCATCATATACTGGGACTACCGAAGCTTCGAGTTCTGGGCGACGAGCGAGCGGATCTTAAGGAGTGACGTTGTCACAGATGAGAGGAAGAGCGCAGCAGTGGGGCTCCCATATGGGATATCTATCAGCTTTTATTGTTTGTGGTTTGAGTTATCCGCCATCAGATCGGACCCAAACTGAGAGCCGAATCAGACGCGAGGGTCTTCGCAAGCGTGTATACTTCAGGGCTCTTCATGTTGCGTGTGCATTAGCACTTTGACGAGCGTGAAGCTCAAAGCAATCTGAGAATGGTCGCTGAGAAGAAGCCACAATTGGAGATTGTGACGGACGCCTCGGGATCATTGAGTTCTTCACATGGAACAACTTCATCGTCACGCATACCAGACCTACTAGCGACAAAATGCCGCGAACCCATCAGCTTCACAATGCCCCCAAGCTTTGATGTAATGGACATCTACACGAGTCCGCCGTGCCGAACGTCGCGTGTTCTATCAAGCAGACGCACGCCAAAAGCCGCAGATCAGCCAGATCCAGAGCTCGTCCCAAAGTCGCTCAACAAACACGATCCGTTTGCAAAGCAGCAATTCACAGTCAAAGACGACCTGAAGCCTCCTCAATTTCCAACAAAGCAGGCGGAGCCTGATGCTGTGCTAGCACAACGACGTCGCAGCAGCGGACATATCGTCATCGGCGCTCAGCGACCGCAGCTCTTCCTCTGCCCAAAGTCCGATCTGGGGAATCATCGCAAGGCGACGTCAGTGAGCCTAAAAGCGTCGGTGTCCAAGGACCCTCACGCGCCAGTGTAGGGAAACTTGTGTGTTGCATGTGAGGGGCACTATCGCTCAAACGATCGCGCACTTTTCAAGACTATGAAACTAACCCCTTGTGGCTTTGCTGCTCTTGCTTGACCATCAGGCCGAGCATTCAGATTCTGCAACCAGGACAGGGCTTGACTAGCGACGAAATCCAGATCGTGACTGCATTGAACAGCGACCTCAGCGCCGGGTTCCAGGCAAATGTGGCTCCAATCCCAGTCGACGACTGCACGGGCGGAGTGTACTATCTGCGTTCCAAGACCCAGCGCATCGCTGCGGTTTTCAAGCCATCCGACGAAGAGCCGTACGCGCCAAACAACCCAAAGCAGTATCTGCGTCACCATGCGCAGAAGAGTAAACTTGATCCTGAAGTGACTTCACACCCGGAAGACCGCTTAGAGAGCTCAGTGAGAAGTGGTGGTATTGAATTGGGTGGCGTCGGCATTCGCGCTGGTATTGCTGCGGGCGACGCTGCTGTTCGAGAAGTGGCAGCCTGCCTGTTAGACAAGAACCAGCTCGCCGGTGTCCCGATCACCGTCCTGGCGAGAGCAAGCCATCCGGCATTCCATTACGCAGCCAGCCAACCTTCATCAAGGCAGCAAGAGAAGAAGCCGAAGACCGGTGCGCTGCAGGTCTACGTCCCGCACAAATGCACCGCAGACGACCTCTCCAGCTCGCTCTTTAACATCGCGGACGTCCACGCGATCGCGCTGCTGGACATTCGTCTCGCGAATCAGGACCGTCATGGAGGCAACATTTTGGTGGCCGAGCAGTCCAAGCGTGTGTTCAAACTGGTCCCGATCGACCACGGCGCGTGTCTTCCGAGAATCTCTGACATGGAAGAGACGAGTTTCCTGTGGCTCTCGTGGCCGCAGGCGAAGCTTTCGTTCTCCACCGACATGCTGCAGTATATCGCGTCGTTGGACCCGTTTAAAGAGATCCGAATGCTGCAGCAGGCGCTACCTGAGAGTCATCAGCTGGAAGAGCAGGCGTTGCTCACGCTACTGGTCTGCACGGTCTTCCTCCAAGTGTGCGCGCTTGAGAACAGTATGAGCGCGTACGACATCGGCATGCTCATGTGCCGCCACGGATCCTTCTGCCAGCAGCAGCTAGCACCGAGCGCTCTCGAGCTGCTGGTCGCGAAGACCTTGGACGAAAGTGTCACAGGAATCTTCAGGCGACCACACACCTTGCAATTCGATCAACAGTACCTGAAAGCGGTGGTACAAAGCTTCAGAGGCCACTTGGCTACTTTCTTATCTACCTGGAAACAGTAAGAGAAGGATCACAATGGTTCCTTGAAAGACTTCTCACACAACTGTCGATTGACAAGTAATCGAGATTGCTCTTATATAATTGCTTACCAACTCATTTTTCTTTCATTTGTCACGCGCCTGTCGTCTGGTAAATGCCTTGGAGCTGCTCAACAATCTTCTTCTGCATGGACTGCAGCAGATCACGCACCCAGGGCTCGACGGCCGAAGACGATGGCGGTTCGCCCACACTGCTTCTTCGCTCTTCTTCGCCTTCTTCTTGAAGAATCAGTCGCGAGAACTGCGGGAGGATCTCGTTTTCGACAATGTCGCGGATTCGATCGCGAGGTGGGGCAGGTTTGCACACCACGGGGTTGTTCTTGCTGGCATTGGATCTGGCGGTTGACGTCTCGCTCAGGTGGACGTTTACTGTCGGCGCCACCACACACAGCCGGATCATCGAGTGCAGCGTGTCGCCAAGAGTGACTGCGTGCGAATTTTTGAGCTTGATGACAAAGTCTTCGTTGCACGCACTCTCGTGCTCCAGGGCTGCCAGTTGCGCCTGCATGAGCTGTTGGTGCTCGTCCGAAGATGCGAGTGTCTCCTGTAGACGTGTACCTGCCACTTGCAACTCTGCTTCGAGGGATTGAGACTTCCTTTGCCAGTGGTCGATCTCAGATCCTAAAGTTACCAACTCTGCCTGTGTTTCCTGAATCACCTGGTTTTGCTCCGAAAGTTGGCGGACAAACTCCTGGCTTTCGTGTCGATGGCGAGTGTTCTCTGATGCTAGATGCGAATTTCTCGCCTGGACTTCTTGAAGGCGAGATATGATCTCACCAGCTTCACTAGATTGCGAGGCATTTCGAGCTTCAAGCTCAGTGATTTGCGTCTGTAGTCTGTGGTTGACGTTCTGCAGCGCTTGATGTGCAGCTTCAAGCTCGTTGACTGTGGCAGTGTGTTGCTGAACTTGTTCATCAAGTCGGGCTTTCATTTTGTTAAGCTCTTCTAGCTGGAGTAAATCTGTTGCTTTGCATTCTTGCAGCGTCACCAACACCTGGGATGTCTCTTCCAGCGTTTGCTTCAGTTGATTCAGCTGACGAGTATAGTTCTCCTCGCACTTCGTGTGCTCCGAACGGTACGCCTCATAGGCATTTTTCTCCTTTCCAAGAGCCTCTTGCGCTTCGTGATAGAGTCTGAAGGTGCGCTCCATCTCCATCTCATGTGCTACAAACTCCAGTTTCAGTCGCTCCACCTCTTCTTCCAAACTTGTATTTCTCCGAGCAAGCAACTCTGCATCAGTCGACTGCTCCTGATTGCTTTGAGATAAAGAGCACTGTGTCGCGGAGTCTACCGAGCTTGTGCGGAAGCTGCTGTTTGTAACCCCATTGTTGTTCTCAACTGCCCGAGTATTGTGATTCACCTCGATTTGCTGCTCCAGAATGCGAATCTGGTCATCCTTGGAATCTTGAGTCTGCTGAAATTCTGCAATCGCCTCTCGCAGGTCCTTGATCTGTCGTTGCTGAGAAGAACTCTCCGCCCAGAGCGTGTGCTGGATGGCTTCCATTTTTGCGATCTCGCGGTGCAGCTCTTCGCTGATGTGCTGCGAATGCGTGAACTCGTGCCGACTTCTCTTCAGGTCCAGACGCAGAGTCGCACATGTGGAGCAACTGATTGTAGTCGATGGTGGTTGCGCATTTTTGGACCCTAGAGCCATCGCTCGGCCGCGGAATTGCCCTCCTGCGACGATTTTACTTCCGCCGCGCATTCTGCAGACAACATTAGAAGCACCAACGTTAGATTTCTACGAATCTAGTTGTGTAAGCTTGCCATCAAAGTAATTTTGATGGTAGACAACTCACTTTTCCATCATTTTCTCGTGCAGCACTGAGATTTCGAGACGAAGGTTGTCGTTTTCGCTGCGAACCAGCTCGAGCTCTGCCGAACTGCTGTCTGTGTACCTGGGAGTTTTACCATTCGGTGAAAACACAAGTCGTGAGCTGAATATTCTGCACAAGGTCATTCTACAGACCGCTTATTCACCAGTTCTTACATGTTCCCATTGGCAAAGGAGCGAGGAGAGCTGAATGCTCGAATCGGGTCTCCAGTTTGAGCGGCTTCCAGTTGTTGAGCCTGCACTTGGTCACTCTCCGAGTTGTTAAACCCTCTTGAGCTAGAGAACCTCGTTCGCGTCGCGTGCGAGGCTTGGTCGAAAGATGAATTCATGCCGCCAGCTTTCTTGGCCATCGCTCGCGTAGACGACGGCCGCTGCTGCTTGCGCGCGCTGTTTTCATTCCCACTTCCTCCTGCTGCCGATTCAGTCCCTGGACCTCGACATCCAGCACTCTTTGGAACTGCGATCCCGTACTTTGCAGCGAGAACGGATTTCCGATTTGTCGCAGAGGTTTGCTCCTGCGCCGCTGGTTCGTTCTGCTGCAGCTGCCATAGCAGCGCCGCACATTTCTCCCCGTAGCGCTTGTCGATGCACGGGAGCGCGTCTGCGTCCGTTGGCATTGAAGTTTTCTGTTTGTCTTTGGCTGAACTCGTGGATGAAGAACTCTGTCTGTTTGTTGTCTGTCACGACTGGTGCATCTAAACTTAGCGCCACTGCTCCACTTACGAGTGTATCAATACATTAGAACTCATGGATCAGTTGTTCTCTAGTGACGCGATGCTTTCCTGGGTGACGTCTGCAGCACCACCGGGAGGCGCTTGAGCAGCGCTTCGTTCGCCTCGTAGAGCTTTTTGCACATCAGGTCTTTGTTCTGCAGCTGCGCGTGGAGCATGTGCAGCGCGCTCTTGAGTTCGCCCGACTGGGTCTCCAGTTTCTCGCACTGCCGCTTGAAATTCAGGTAGAGTTGCGTCAGCTCCGAGATCTTCTGCACGAGGATGCGCTGCTCCTCGGTCATGTCGTCAAAATCCGTCACTAGGACTTCAACGTATTTCGCAACTTCGCTCGACAGATGTCGCTTCAAGTCGCTGAGGTGTCGTGATGCCTCGGAGGATCCGTCAGACTGACTGCCATCAAACCGACATACACTTATCGATAGGAGCAATTTTGCTTCACTCAGCAGAACGGTTTTTGCTTGCTCCATCCGATCAACTCTGGCTTGCAGCTCGCGCTCGTGGTTCTCGATGAGCTTGGCGCGGAGTTCGTCAAGAGACTGCGCGTAAGTCGCCTCCAGTTCAATCTCTGTCTGATGTGATCGCACGCGGAGATCCATTTCTAGCGTCTGTTCGAGATCGCTTAGCTGCTTTTCGTGCTCTCGAGCAGCTTCGCTCTTGCAGGCTGCAAGCGCATCTTCGCGTTCTTTCTCCGCTTTCATCCTGATTTCCTGTACACGGGAGTGGTGAACGGTCTGCAGACTCTCCTGCAGCTCAATCACTGCAATCCGATGCCTTTTCTCACACTCGCGCTTGAGTTTGCTCAGTTCGTCCTGATGCGCGCGCTGAAGTACCTGCCTCAGCTCCTGCAGCTTTATTTCCAGACTCTGCGCTGCGTTCGCTCTCGCTTCGCGCATTCGGTCGTCGTGTTCGCTCTCAAGTTTCTTTCGCAGCTGCTGCAATTGGGCTTGCGCTCCGAACGCGAGCGCCTTCGTGAGCTTCTCGAGCTCCATCTGCTCGTTCGCCGCATGCTTTTGCTCGATCTCTCGCTTCTGCTCGCTGGTTTTCGCCTCCTGCTCTCTCAGAATCGACATTGTCGCCTGTTCACGTCGCTGAAAGAGCTCGTGCTCCAGATCGAGACGTTTCTGAGCCTCCCAGCTGCGCATTAGTTCTTCGTTTTCTCGCTCTAGGTCTCTGAGCTTTGCGTCCAGCTCTGCTTGTAACTGATTCTCCAGCAGTCTCTTCTTCGACAGCGTCTCCGCTGAGAGGCGCGACTCAAGGCGCTTCATGCGGTCTTCAAGGATCTGCTCCTGCTTGGCGACGACGTCGTTTAATGCTCGCTCGCGGTCTTTCACCAGCTCGTCCTCCAGCTTCGCAATTATTTGTGCCTGCTCGCGCTCGTATTTCTCCATCGTATCGCGCACCAGCGCCTTCGTCTCACGCTCGTAGCCTTCCTTGAGCGCCAAGATGGACATTTTCTTCTTCGACTCGTACTTGCGCTGCAGCTCTTTGAGGAAACCCGCTTGGAGCAGATGCTGCTGCTGCTGTGCGGATGCGGCTTCGGCCTGCATCTCCTGCTGACATCTCGCTGCAAAAGTCTTGATTGCGGCTGCTTTCGCCTCCAGATCGCGCTCTTCAGCAGATTTCGTATCGAATGCGCGCTCAGGGAATGGTGAAGAAGACAATGGCGATGAAGATGGCGACAGCACGGTTTTCACTGGGATGAATGGCGATGGCGACGTAGTTCCTGGATGGAATTGCATGCCTTTATCAACAGACGATGGGTGATGGTCCAGTCGCTCTGTCATTGCGGATCGATGGAAGAGCGAGTGTGAGTCGGATGAACTGACGCGTGACGACGCCAACGATCGGATCACGTACGAAGAGCTGCCTGCAACTGACAAATTGATTGATGAGCGAATGAGCAATAAAAAGTGCGTGAAAGGTCAGCGAAACGGCTCATGAGCAGCTTTCCCAAATAGAAAAGAGAACGGCGCTTTGCTCACCTGAGGCCGCTTTTGCTCGTCGGAGCAGTTGGTCACAGGTGAAAAGCGCATTCTCCACTTCGTCAGCCACTTGTCCCGCCTGTTGTTGCTGTTGGCTCAGTCGTGATGATGATGATGATGATGACGGCGACACCGGTTTAGTGGCATGCTCTGACGGATCAGGCTTTGCGTGCTGATTAGCAGCATGTAAACGCGCATTCTCCAGTTCTTCCTGACTGTGCCGCACATGACGATAGAGCCCCAGGCGCGCTTCCACGGCGTCCTGCTCTCGCGCAATGTCGACGCACGCGTCGCTGACGACGTCTTGTGGCGGTCGTTTGAACGGACTGCGCAAAAGCGACTCGTCGTCCAAGGTGGATGCCGTGACATCGTTGATGAGCGACGAGAGCGAGAGCACAGACGACTTCCGGCTGTGGCTGTGCGGCGGCAGTGGGGAAAGCGACGGATCTACCGACTGACGGGAACGCAGGGCCATGATCAACGCGACAGTGGTGGCGGAATGACCTCATGTGCACTCATGTTGCTGTAGGTTGTAGGCGCAAATCTTTCTGAATTTCCCACTGCGACGTTTGGGCAGTCGATACGACCCGATTTTAACAGAATGGGTAGTTTCTGTTAAAATCGTTGTTGAAGCTTCAGCTTTTCCACCAGTTCGTCCAATCAAACTGACCTCGCAAGGCCAAGCTGTAGACTTGGCACAGACTGCAGCCAAGTCTGCACCAACATGCACAGAACAGAGAGATGCATTCGCAAACCAAGCGCGCACCAAGAAACGCGTGCATGTCCTTGTGCTTCTGCGAGAGTGCAGTTGAGTGGATCCGAGGCTATTGCAAGCGACTGTGTGGTTGCCTCTCAATGTCGTTTGGTGAGTAGGATGAGTCCAGATATACAATACAACATACACGCGAGCCCACTTCCGCCACTGAGTTTTGTGTTTGCTCTCAGCCGGACTTGGTGTCTTCAGCAACCAACGAACAAATGCATCCAGGTGTGACAATAATACACTAGACTGGAGACTGGGTCTGGAGACTTTGTCACCTGAAAGTCGGGCTGTCCTTGAAGTTGGAGCGTTTCGCAAACCAAAAAACCCACGTGATGAAAACACCAGAACACTCGGAAACTGAACCACACAAATGACAACATGTTGTCACCATCGGCCCGGGTCTGCAAATCATTTTTCAGCATCCAAAACCCACCCACTCATTCATATTTTCCCCTTATTTACAACCAGCAACAGGTACGGGTTCAAACCACTTAGCTCACGAATATTTGTCTAAACCCGCTATGCGTTCGGCTCGTGAACCCGCTTTGAAATTCCTCCTTCTCATTGGCTAAAATTGTACCGTCGAGTAAGCACATGCGAAAGATCGGTGCAAAAGGCTGTTGGACGAAAAGCTGAAAGCTCAGCATTTCCCAAACGGACGCGAAGCGCTCTCCATCTCTCCATCTCTGCGACAGAAGCCGCCACCATGACCAAGCAGCCCGACGATGCGCCGCAGGAGCGCACGTTCCAGTACCAGGACGAGCTGCCACCGCTGCCGCTGCCCTCACTCGAGCAGACGCTCGAGCGCTACGTGAAGAGCTGCGAGCCGCTGCTCACGGCGCAGGAGCTGGAGCACACCAAGGCCGTGTGCCACGACTTCCTGCACAGCGTCGGCCCGCAGCTACAGTCGATCCTCCAGGAGCGCGCCGACTCGGAGCGCAACTGGCTCGAGGACTGGTGGGAGACGTTTGCGTACCTGCAGCCGCGCTACCCGTCGGCGATCAACATCAACTGGTTCGGCGTGCTGCCGGGCAACTGGGGCGCGCGCGACATGAGTCAGTGCGAGGCTGCCGCCATTTTCTCGATCGCGATCCTCAAGTTCCGCAGAAACCTGTTAGAGTAAGTGACAAATGCTGGTGTCTCTATCGCTGTTTCCATCGACTGTATACTTACAACAGTGTACTATTGTTTGTGCGAATTGCAGAGAAAAGTTTCCGGTGGAGAAGATGATGGGGCGCCCGCTGTGCATGCACACGTACTCGCGCATGTTCAACACGTGCATCATCCCGGGCGAGGACTGCGATGAGCTGGTGTCGTTCCCGCACGACGCGAAGCACATCATCGTGCTGCGCAACAACTGCATCTGGACGCTCCAGGTGTTGGACGACGATGGCGTCGAGATCTCTCTTGCTGACATTCTGAGGTATACTTATTGCAAAATGTATTTATTGATGATGAGCTCATACAGTTGAGCTGACAACTGTGTGTTGGATGTTTGATGTTGCAGCCAATTTGAGCAAGTGCGCGAAGAAGCGACCGGTCTCTTTGACTTGGAGCGCTACCCTCCTGTCAGCGTGCTCACCTCGGAGAACCGCACCAATTGGGCCAAGGCGCGTGAACACATCATGAAGCTGGACGACCTCAACAAGGAGTCGTTCGACCTGGTTGAAAAGGCGCTCTTCTGCATCGCCTTGGACGAGACCTCTGCTGCGACCTACGACGATGTGAGTTCTGAGTTTTATGCTTACAATATATGAACAAAACGCTAATGATACTAAGCTAATGATGATGATCTTTTCTTTCTCTTAGATCGCTCGCAACGCATTGCTTGGAGACGGTCGTAACCGCTGGTACGACAAGCCGTTCACGCTGGTGATCCATGAGAACGCTCGCAGTGGACTCAACGGCCAGCACGTTTGGGCGGACGCGCTCGTTGTGATCCGTCTGTTTGACTACTGCATCAAGTACGTGAACGAGAATTTTAAGGCCAAGTTTGCGGACCGCGCGAACCTCAAGCCAAAGCTGGCGCTCAAGCCGAAGCGTCTCAACTGGGTGCTGGACAACGCAGCGCTCACCGCTATTGAATGCGCGAGTGCGGCGGTCGGCAAGCTGATCCACGCGAGCGACCTGCACACGCTCCAGTTCCACCACTACGGCACGGCGTTCCTCAAGCGCTACAAGCTCACGCCGGACTTTTACATGCAAATGGCGATCCAGCTCGCGCACTACAAGATGCACAAGCACGTGCCTGCGATCTACGAGACGGCGCACACGCGACTCTTTTACCACGGGCGAACGGAGACAATCCGCTCGCTCTCGAACGACTCGCTGGCGTTTGTGAAAATCATGGAGAGCGACGCGTCTGTGAGCGAGAAGTGGGATGCGCTCAAGCTCGCAATCAACACGCACAAGGAGCAGCTGAAGAATTGCCTCACGGGTGAGGGTGTGGACCGTCACATGATGGGACTGCAGATCGTGGCGGAGATGTCGGGCGTGACGCCCAAGCCATCGCTGTTCACGGACAAGGCGTTCGACGTGAGCAAGAAGTTCCTGATATCGTCGAGCAACGTGAGCGGTGGACCTGGCGCGAGTCCAATCTGGGGCGGCTTCTCGGCCATGTACAACGAAGGCTATGGCGTCTGCTACGCGCTGCACAACGACCGCATCAACGTCAGCATCTCGGCGTACCACGCGTGCCCGGACACAGACGCGGCCAAGTTCAAGCGCCATCTCGAGACGGCGCTGCTGGACATGGCGGACCTCTGCCTCTCACGCAATGTCATCTACGTCGGCTCGGCCAAGATCTAAGAAGCAAGGCTCCACTGATAGAAAGCTTGCTCGCGCTCTCGTATTCGTGTGATCCTCAAGAACAAAATATGAAAAAGATTCCAAGTGTCTGTGCTTATTTTAAACCAATCAATTCGCTTCAACGGTTACTCTCTCTCATATGTGATTGGCTTGAATTTCTTGTGGTGTGTGTTTTGATTGGTTAAAATGTGAGTTGGAGCACGAAACGTCGCGCAGCTTTTCGATCTTTTGCGGATCAATGCTTTTCTTCTGATTTTGCGCATCAAAGGGCACGGGACGAACGCTCGTCTTGGAGATCCGAAGTCGCTCACTTTCGCATTCGCCCCCGCCAGTCCGCAACACCAGCCAATCACTCAGAACTCTCAGTCGCATCGAGATCCAGACGCTTCTCTTTCCAGGCAATGACGTTCCAGCGGCTGCTGCCTGCGCTCTGGGCGACGCTCTCACTTGCAGCGATCGTCAACCCAGTACCAACAGCTCATGCTGCCTTCTTCGGTACGATTAATGACACCCTCACTATGTATTACATTTCGATGGGTTCCTTCTAACTCTGTTGCTCTGCTTGTATGTCCATTTGTAAACCAGTGTGCCCTGCACCATGCGAGGCGAAGCTGCTCCCGCGCGACATGGAGTCGCTCGAGGACTGCGTCTGCCACGGCAACGTGTCCAAGCTGCACGGCAACAGCTACGACGAGACGCCCCGCCGGGCCGGGCTCTTCCGCTGTCCCGAGGGGTCGGCCGCCAAGATGCTGCACCCGCTGAGCTTCGCGGACTGCTCGTGCCTCTCGGGGTTCACGCGCGACGACACCCACAAGACCTGCTCGCCCGAGGACTTTCGGTGCCTTGGCCGCTACCAGCGCAAGGCGGACGTCGACAAGGCCGAGTCCATCGCGGACTGCGACTGCCAGGCACCGTACACGAAGGACGAAGCCTCAGGCGAGTGCGCACTGCGCGAGTGCCCTCGCGCCGGCAACTACGTGGAGAAGTCGCGCCACCGCGACATCAACTCGCTGTCGGACTGCAAGTGCATGGACCCGTTCGTGAAGAATGATCAGTCGGGCGAGTGCCTGGTTGGTGAGCAGTTCCAGTGCCCACCGCACTCGTCTGCCGCGAAGAACACCCGTCCAAAGTCGTTCGCGGACTGCCACTGCGCCTGGGGGTACGTCAAGAACGCCATGGACGAGTGTGTGCGCGAGAGCCCGACGTACATCTGTCCACGCGACTCGATGAAGCGCAAGGACATCCCAATTGACATCCGTCCGCGCGGCTTCTTCGACTGCGAATGCGTGCAAACGGGCGTGCTGTACTTGCGCAACGAGTTCATGCAGTCGTGTGACGAGATCAAAAAAGACGGAGGCGGGACCACGCGAGACGAGCAGCAGGAGCCATTCGCGTGCCCGCCGTTCTCTAAACCGCTCGCCGCGATCCCGCACTCAGTGGAGCAGTGCGCGTGCCTCGACGGCTACGGCTGGAAGACGCCCGAGATGGTCTGTATGCGCATGTCCACGTTTACGTGCCCGCTCCACTCGTTCAAGTTCCCTGAAGACAAGCACGTGGAGGAGACGTTCGACGATTGCCAGTGCTCGAGCGGCTACTACCGCGATGAGTCGCTGCAGAAATGCATCGAGTGGTTCCTCACGAACGACAACGGCTGTCCTAAGAACGCGTTCCTCAAGCACTGGCCGCTGCAGAGCAAAGCCAATTGCCAGTGCATCTACGGCTTCAAGGAGGAGACTGTCGGATATGACAATGCCGAAGAGCTACCTGAGGGTAACGGTGACGATGACGAGGACAAGACCTCGACCAACAAGGCGCTGCTGCGCCAGCAGAGACGCAGCAAGCAGCAGAAAACGAAGAAGCCCGCGGCGCCAGAGTGCAATGCGTCGCCGTCGATGACGATGAACGGCAAGTTCACGTTCTCCGAGTGCCCGGCGAACGCCTTCGCGACCAACTGGCCGCTCGCGAACCTCGACGAGTGCGCGTGCCTCTACGGCTTTGATGTGGCGCCGATCAGCGAGCAGGATCTGCTGCACGGCGACGGCGAGCTCTTCCAGTGCCTGCCCTCGGACGAAGTGGACGCCGAAGAGCAGGCGATCGCCTGTCGTCCGCCGATGGTCATGAACAAGTACAACGGACTCTGTCGCCTGCCGCTGGAGGAGGTCAAGCCAAGTGCCAGCGCCAGCGCGCAGGGCGAGGGCACCGTGCAGTTCAAAGGCGTCGAGTACGACTACGTGCTCGCGGACGACAACGTCATGGTGACGCAGGGCGACATCGCGATCGGCGAGCTCTTGACGTGGAACACCAACGCCATCGAGGGGACTGCAGAGGACGAGCAGTCCGCCCACGTGCTCCACGGGTACTACAACGCGGAGCGTGACCACCGCTGGCAGGACGCCGAGATGTGCTTCCAGGTGGACGTGAGCGCGCGCATGTTCGACAAGATGGTGCGCAAGGCCATGGCGCACATCACGAGTGTCACGGGCTTCAAATTCGCGGCGTGCAAGGGCAACTCGTGCCGAGACGACCCGAAGTGCGCGCATGATTTTGTCAACGTCAAGAGCACGCGGTCGTCCTGCTACTCGTACATCGGCCGGATCGGCGGCGAGCAGCTACTGGGTGTGTCGTCGCAGTGTGGACTCGGCAACGTCATCCACGTGCTGTTGCACGCTGTGGGGCTGCACCATACGATTGACCGCGTGGACCGCGATGACCACGTGCGCATCGCCTGGGAGTGCATCCCCGAGTCCAAGCGTTCGAACTTCGTCATCGAGCTGGACGCGGCGGACGCCACAGCCCGAGGCGCCGATGGTGGTGTTACGATTACGTCCCTCTCGCAAGACGTGCCCTACGACTTCTTTAGCATCATGCATCACCCGTCGGATGCGTTCGTGCACTCGGGCGTCAGCGCCGCCGCCACGGGGAACAACAAGGACCCGCCGCAGTGGTGCCAGAGCGTGTTCCCGATCATCGCGGACGAGGACGAGCGCTTGGACGTGCTCGGCACCATGGGCCAGCGGGAGCTGCTCGCCGTGACGGACATCCACGCGGTCTGGAAATTGTACCCGGCGCTGCAGGAGCAGGAGAAGCCGCCGACGTACGAGACCGCAGCAGCTGCAGACGGCCAAGGGACCAACAACGCGCAAAAGGACGTCTTTGAGAGCCGACTGCACACGCAGGAAGACGTAATGGCCGCAAAGGCGGACGCTTCCGGCAAAAAGACTGGACAGAGAGGCGTCAGCCACTTCTCGCAGCGCGCCGCGAGCTTCATCGGCGCGATCGTGACGCTCTTCGGCTTCGGCGCGTTCGTGGCGTTCGCGGTCGCCGAGCTCAAGAAGCGCGGGCTGCGCGGCAAGGACACGTACTACACCGAATCGCTGCTCACCGACAAGAGCTTGTACGACTGAGAGAGAGAAGACGCTATGTCATCATAAGGTTGTTAGTTTCCATAAGTACGCCATACATTCATTGTCTCTCTATAGCAGGATGAAAACAAACAAGAGTCCCCATTTGTGTGTGTGTGTGTGAGTGCGTGTGCGCTGTCTGTGATTCTTCCGCCTTTACAAGCCGCTTTTCTCCTTCCTCTGCTGCTTCTAAAGCCCTTCCTTCATTCACGTACGACCCGCTCGAGTGTCTAGTTGTCGGCTAATAATTGCGTGAGGCGCGCGTTCGGGATCACGTCGCCCTTGGCCGCGAGGTACTTGGCCAGCGGGATCTAATGGCATACACACAAAAGTTGCATACGACAATCACAAGGTTAGTACAATTTCAACGCGGGGACAGCTGAGTTCTAAACAGGACGCACCTGTTCCTTGAGCGCGTCGCCCTCGAGCCCGTTAAGCAGCTGCAGAATGAGGTTCGAGTTGATCTGTCGTGCTTCCGCGGCCTCCTTGGCGATCGCGACGGCCTCATCGAATTTGTTGAGCCCCTTGGCGTTCGTGACGCGGAAGTGGAAGCTCTTGGTGGTCAGCGGGATGCTCTTGCTGTGCATGATCTGCACGATCTCGTCCACGACGTCCTGTTCCTCCTGATCCGCGTAGTACTTGGCCAGGCGCACGAAGCTCTGGTTCTCCACGTAGTAGCGCATGTTCTCGGCCTTGCGCACAAACTCGAGCGCGAGCTCCGGCGCCTCAAGCTTCAGGCACGCGTTGAAGAACGTGCCGGACGCGAACGAGCTCGGGTACACAAGCTTGGCGTCGCAGAGCAGCAGCACGCGCTGCACCTCCTTGAGCTCGTCCTTGCCCTTCATCTCGCGCACGATGTGGTTGATCTTCGGTGCCGTGAGGTAGAGCGCGGCCGTCGGGATCGACAGGCGCGCGCCGATGTTGCTCAGGTTCTTGGTGATCTCCGCCACGCTGCCCTCGATCTTCGGGTACTCGACGTTGCCGCTGAAGGCGCGCGCGCCGGCGGTGGCCGCGAAGGCGTTGAGCGCGGAGCTCTTGGCGAGGGTACCACGGCGCAGCAGCGACAGGGAGCGCACAGCAGCGAGCACCATCTCTCTCAGTCAATCGATCAATCTCTCGCTTTCTTGTCACCGCTCGTTTGAACAAGCAATGGAGAGCGCTGTTGGAACCAGTGAGAAGTGGGCACGGGGTTCGCTGAATTAATGGCGTATTTTGGCAATTTTTGGTTAGTGCGCCATTAAATTTTGCAAACGCTCATACAATAGTGACACCTTGTCTTGAATAGTGACACATCCTCTGTCCTTGCCTAACCTTCCGCAACAAGTCGAGGATCGTAGGATTCGTGGGTGTGCGTGTGCTGTGTGTGTGCTGTGCTGTGTGCGTGCTTACGACAGGTCACAAGAAGGCACTGGCTGCGAAAGGAAAGGGATACGCTCGTTGCATATGTGCGCCATTTCGGGGTAAGAGAATAATATGCCGAAGCAGCCAAACGCAGGCAGCAAACACTTGAAATGGGAGCCCGTTGCTGATGTCTTTGCTGAGCCGACTCCTGTTGCTGCCTACCTACCAGTAGTCAATCGAATGCGGAAGAGCTGCTGCTATTGCGATGAGTTGCGTACAAACGGGGGTTTTGTGTGTGTATTTCTGTAGATTTGGTGGTGCTGGTGGTGTTTTTTCTCCTCTTCTTGTTACTAGTTTCGCAGTTACTGCAAAATCTTTCTGGTCGTCTCGTTTGGCTCAACACCTGCAGCCTTCATCAGCGCCGCGACTTCCTCAATCTGCTCAAATTGCAATGATACCAGACAGTTCACTCGAGTCAGTACACTGGACATTGTAGAAAAAACAGTAAGAGCACTTGTAGTTCACCATACCTTCTCCGCCTGCTCGCCCTCCTTCAGCTTGAAGAGCAGGTTGTTGCACGTCACGCGCTGCAGCTTGTGGCTCTCGCTGTTGTAATGGACAAGTTGATAAAGAAACACACGGCGTCGTTAATAAACCATTCTCCCTCCGCAATGCAGAGAGTCATTCAGTACAACCGCAACGCAAGCAATGACAGAAATCGTACGCAGCGGTCTTGAGCAGCGCGACGGCCTTCTCCAAGTCCTCCTGCTCAATAGCAGCTCTGCAACGAGCGAATAGGAAATGGCAAATCGATCCATTAGTACACGCACATACATACAAATGAATCAATGGCTTAGCAAGAGAGCAGAAGCAATAATGTAACAAGCGCATACCGGATGAGGATGTCGTAGGTGCGCTCCGTGGACTTGACGTGGTACTTCTGCGAGCCGATCTCGTGCAGCTGGAAGACCTTCTCAAAGTCGCCGTCCTTGAAGAACTTGGAGAGCAGCTTGTTGAGCGTGGTTGGCTCCAAGAAGAGCCCGATGCGGTAGTTCGCCTCCAGCACCTCGAACACGACGTTCGCGGCGTTGAGCTCGAGCGCCTTCTTAACGAAGAGGCCGGCGGCGTTCGAGTCCGGGTCCACACGCTTCTGCTCGTAGATCTTCATGATCTCCTTGGACGCCTCGAGCTCCTCGCTCGTGGTGACGGTCTTGAGGAAGCTGGCGAGCTTGGTCTTCTTGATGAGCACGTCCTTCTCGGCCGACTTCTTGATGTTGTCCATCCACTCCTGCGCCGAGAGCACCGGGACGGTGGCCGTCGCCGCGGCGGCGAAGGCGCGCTGGCCGGAGCCGGCGGTCAGCTGGCGCTGGCAGGTGGTCAAAGCGCTGCGGAAAGCGTGCATCCTCATCATTCTCAGTCTTTCTCTCTCGATAGTAAGTACCAAAGACGGCAAGGGCGTCCACGCCAAAGGCAAGCCAAGGCCAACCACAGGTCACAGACATTCGTTTGTAGCAAAAAAATGACATCAAACTGTTATGAACCACATTTGGGTAATTGGGTGATCATTGTTATGTGGTACACACAATTTAGCCAACTGATCAACAATGACGCGGCTACATGATTGGGCATGACACAGGACGATGACAGATGACCGCAATTCGAGTGTATTATGCGATGCCACTACAATTGCGTCTACAAGTGCGTGTAAATGTGTGCGAACGTATTGTATCGGTCGCCTACTTGGTCTGGTTCTTCACGCCGAGGATGCGCTGGCGGATCTCGTCCTGGTTGCCCAGGTAGAAGCCGCTGAGAGGCGCGAACGAGTCCTTGTGCGCGATCGGCTTGAGGTTCTCGTCCAAGTGGTACACGAGCGGGATGCCCGTTGGAATGTTCAGCTCCGTGATCTCCTCCTCCGAGATGCCGTCGAGGTGCTTCACCAGCGCGCGCAGGCTGTTGCCGTGGGCGGCGACCAGCACGTTCTTGCCCGACTTGATGCTCGGCACGATGTTGGCGTCCCACTCTGGCAGCACGCGCGCGGTGGTGAGCTCCAGTGACTCGCTCAATGGGAGCACCTCCTTTGGCAGGCCCTTGTAGCGGATATCGTTGCCTGGGTAGTACTCGCTCGAGGTGTCCAGCTGCGGAGGCGGGATGTTGTAGCTGCGACGCCAGATCTTGACCTGGTCGGCGCCGTGCTTGTCGACCGTCTCCTTCTTGTCCAGACCCGTGAGCGCGCCGTAGTGGCGCTCGTTCAGGCGCCATGTCTTGTTCACAGGGATCCAAAACAAGTCGGTCTGCTCCAGCACGTGCCAGAGCGTGCGGATCGCGCGCTTCAGGTACGAAGTGTACGCGACGTCGAAGGTGTAGCCTTCCTTCTTGAGCAGCTCACCGGCAGCCTTGGCTTCCTTGTTGCCTGCAAGCGATCACACACAGAAGCGAGAGAGTTAGTCGCTTGAGCGCAGTGTGTGCACGCATAACACTTCTAGAGCTGACGTTCACATACCCTTTTCCGAAAGCTGCACGTCGTACCAGCCGGTGAAGCGGTTCTGCTTGTTCCACTCGCTCTCGCCGTGGCGGATGAGCACGAGCGTGTGCGTGTGCTTCATGGCCTTCTGCTGTTGGTGCAGCATGGCGAGCGGGCGGGCGGCGGCGGCGCGCGTGCAGAGGTTGAGCGAGCGGCGGAAGGCGAGGACCATCTTGGTACTGTTAAACGAAGTAGAAGAGGGGGCTGAGGGGGACTGGACTGGTGCTTCGCGTTTCTGCTTGGAGATTCGAGAGTGAGCTGCTTGGTTTTGGTTTTGGTTTTGGTTTCAGAAGACCAACCATCTTCTGAAATCAAAACAAAAAAAGCAGCTCATTCTCGAAATTGAGTCCTAATCCGGTGCTTTCTTTTTTAATCTAGTCCTTAATCCGGTGTGTTTTTTTCCAGATGATCTTAATCCGGTGATTTCTCCCTCAGATGAGTTCTAAATCGATAATTTTTTCCTCATATAGTTTCTAAATAGATAATTTTATATTCCGATTATCAGGGTATAAAACTTGGCTTTCGTCTGGAGAATCCGAGCCATTTTGAGGTTAAAGGCGTGTGTTGTTGCGCAAACCAGGCTGGCTCGGAAAGAAAGAGGCTGTGAGGATTTTCGGGGGAGTTGAGCCAAATGCTATTTTAAAAAGTGTGAGTTTGAGAAATATGCATTTGTTTAATTTATTCATTTTTAAAGTATAATGCACTTTGAGAGAGAGCTGGTTTCTCAGTCTCAGGCTCGTTCTCAGACGTGAGGATCTTCAACATGCGCTTGCTTCAAAAACTGCGTCCTTCACTTCTTCTCCATCTCATCTTTCGCCCTCGTTCTTCTCACTTCATTTTGAGATCGCACGACGACAGAGCAAGCCTTGGCCATGGCGCGAGCACAGACGACACCTTCACTACCAAAGCCATCAAAAACCACGGCGAAGAAGAAGGAGAAAGTTATCAGTGATCGCACGACCATAGCGATTACCGCGGACGCCCTCGAGATCGCCTTGATTATGAAGGGGCTGGGGTGGAACACTACGAGGGTGGCGAATGCGATCAAGGTGGGGAGATTGGCGCTTTCACGACAGCTCCAGGCGCCTGACCCCAACCCAGACAGACCCACTGATGAGTCGTTCGTCGAGGAACTCGTGTTCCCCGACAAAGCGTGGCCCTGATGCGAGTTCGCTGTTCTGCTTACGAGCGTTGATCGGTGGTCTTCCAGTCCAGAGAGAGAGCAGAGGCGATTTTCCTCATAGCCACCAGTGCTTTTCATCCCAGTACAGTGAGCGTCAGCACACGGAAACCTTGATGTTATTGGAGGTTCCACTTTTTCCAGTCACAGATTTATTCCCAGCAGCTCAACTGCTTCCACGCACGCTTCAACCAGAAACTGCTGGCACATGTGAGGAGTGAATTGGTTGCATATTGGAAGCCAAAGGGCCGCTGAAGATGTTCAACGCAATACCACAAGTCGAGAATAAAACACGCAAAATGGAGGTGTATTGTATTCTTTCTCTTCTTCTCTGTCGTCTTCTTCTTGTCACTCGGTCGTTCTCGTTCTCGTACTCAGTGGGCCGTGCTGCTGTGTATCGTACTGGTTCATTTTCGTCTGCTACTTGTGAATGCCACTCCTTTCTCACTCGCCGTTGGCAAAGAGCGAGATGCTTCACGTCATGTACCACACTCAGGCACATTCATGCCGTCTCAGGAGGTGATGCTACTTGTTTAAATATCTTCCTGGGACTTTCGCACGATACGACGGCAGTGCTTCTTGAACGCGTCCTTGTCGTTTCGCCACTCCACCTGATCAATAGAATAGATAGAGAGATACCACCAAAGACTTAAGATCTTCCCTTATTTTCTCTAAAGAGAATACAAGCAGTTGGACGCACCGCTGCGTCAATGTTGGCTGGAGAGTCATCGTTCGGGTCCGAGAGCATCGAGATCACCGACACGAGAATGGACTCGACGCCGAGAATCGGACGCCATCGCTCGTCTGCCGTCTCCTGCTGGTTCAAGTGGTCCTCACCAGGCGGGTGCAGGATCGAAATGCACACGACGCCGTTCGGGTACACTGCAAATTAAAACGCAGACATGAACATCTATAATGAGTCGCCTGCCAATTGTGTATACTGTACCGGGTAATGAGATCACTCTCGCGTACCGTTTGGATGCCACATCTCCGACTTGAACGTCATCTTGGGCGGCATGTTGGGGAAGTTGGGCGGGAAGTCAAGCACGCACTTGAAGAAGCCGCCCTCGTACAGCGTGTCAGGCGGGCCGACGAGCATGATCTCCCAGTTAAAGATGTTCTCGTCGTCGCCGAGCCCGACCGAGACGCCCTCAGGCGGGTTCCGGCTCATTTCTAGAACATTCATCCATTCGTTCACGTCCAGCAGGGGCGGGGGTTCCAGTCACAACAGCAGCACCAGCGTATTCGGTAGAGCACAGACAAGGCGTCAGTCTTCTTGTACATATACACATTATACGCACATAAAGCACATCCACATACCAAGGAATTGTCGCCGCAGCAGCTCGCGCGCATAGTCGGTCGCCATCTTCTGCTGTTTCTAGCTCTTCGTTTTGCTTTTTGTGTCGAAAGTCGCTAAGGAAAAGGAACAAGGGGGAGAACGTGGGTTGGTCCATTTTCAGCCAATGAAAAGAGATAAAAAAAATGGTTTATTTAATTGGCAGAAACTCGTCACTCCGGTCACCAGGTGAGGTGACAAACTTACTTGAACCAAGTCAACAAGAAAGGCGACGAACTACGAGTTGGTCGTGCAACATTTCTACCAATCCACATTTTTAAAAGAAAAATAATTTTTATTGGATGAAAAGATAGTATTTAATTTTTATTGGCTAAATAATCTTGAATTACGTAGGCTTTTCGGCGAATCAAATGATGACGGAATGTGGACATCTATGATACAAACACAAGACAAAATTCGTGGGACGATTGATCGATGGCTACAGCACGAACGTAGCTCTTCACCCGAGTTTCGGTCCTTTGTCGATGCGGATCTCCGACAGCGCCATGATCGTGCTGCGCTGGACGGTCTCACCGATGGACTGCGCAATCAGCGGTCCCTTGCCGCTGCTGCTGCCGACGCTACCGCCCGCTGTGCGCTCGAGGCGGGACGCTTCGTTGAAAAAGTAGACGCCAAAGATCACGAGCACCATTCCGGACCAGTTCAGCGGCGTCACGATGTCGCCAAAGTGGAAGATCGAGAGCATGATTAGCAGCGCGCGCTTAACGCAGTTCGCCACGCTGTGAGTCACGGGCGACACGAGACTCATCAGCATGTACGCGAACGCGCTCTGGAAGTAGAAACCGAGCCCGTCGCAGATCAAAAGCACAAACACGAAAAGTTTGGACTTGTCCCCAGGCCGCGCAGATCCCCCACGCGAAGCTGGAGATGTGGCCCAGCTGTAGAGGATGAACGCCAACTGCATCGCGATGGCGATGATGCTGGTGTACAGCTGCAACTGGGAGACACTGTGCGATTAATCCATTGCCCACGAGTAAGAGATGGTTAGTTTATGCTGCGCAATTGTATCACTTTGCAGTAAATGCAAACAGGATCTCTTACGTGTACGATCGGTTGAGCAGGCGCTTGGTCAACACGTTCTGGATGCAATCGACGCAGTTCGAGAGCAGCGCGGCGGTGAAGCCGATGATGTGGAAGGAGCTATCCGACAGGCTGCAGAAGACCAAGCCCGCCACGATTGGCACCAACGAGGCGTTGACGCGCCAACCCGTCTTCTGACCAAGCAAAAAGTACGTCAGCACGACCGTGAAAAACGGCGCCGACGACTTGATTGTTTCTATTACATGCCAGGAAAGGTGTAAAGTGTTAAGCACACAGATCAGTTCATAAACCTGGGCGGTTTGGAAAGCACACATACAAGTAAAAGAAAACAAAAAGCATACGTACGTGTGAACGAAACCGCGATGTACTTCAACGCCGTGAGACCGAGGAGAATCGTGAGGATGCGCACGGCACCGAGAATAACCATGTCCTTCAGCCCCTCGTGCAGCAGCTTGCGCATGTTGGTCTTGCACACGACCCAGCCGACCAGATAGATCTCGGAGGTGAGTCCGCAGACCACGGACATGCCCAGCTGCGCCAGCGAGAGGAAGTTCGAGTCCACCTTGAGCTCTGCGACCACGTACCGGTTGGTCCATAGCGTGATGAGGCTAAGGAGGTACCATGCTAAAGAGAGAAGCACAGAGAGACATAGGGGGCGTTAGACGATTCATAGCGCGCGCCTACAGGTGGAAAGCACTCACCAGCGATGCAGATCGCGATCTTCTGCTCGTTGGGGAGCGCGATGCGCTGCCACGCAGAGCCACCGTTCGCGCCGCCGCCCATGGTTGCTGACTGCTTACTCGCTTTCCTTTTGAAACTGCGTGCGTAAGCAAATCGTGGGGAAAAATAGCATTGGTACACACTTTTATGCAAGAAATTAGGCTACTTTGAGTAGCTTCCCTAATTTAGAGACTAAATTAGGGAAGCTGCTCAAGGTAGCCTATTTTTTCGAAGGAGGATGATGAGTGGTGGATCAAAGTCAAGAGAGTGGGCTTCGACCCTCTCCAAACAAATACACCCATTCACCACCTAGTTCCCTCTATGCAGCCTGACATAATATCTCACATATCAAAATCCACAGAAATCGTAGCTTCTGTATTTTATGCAAACTACCAGATACTCGCTATCACAGGCGAAATCCTTCTTTTGCGATTGCCAGCTGGTGTCTACGGTTCGTACACTAAGCAAAGAGGAGCACTGTAAACGCACACAGACAGACAGCCAGACAGACAGACAGAAGGCTCTGTGGCCGCTGTCTCCAGCTGCACAGCACTCTCATTCGTGCTTTGGAGCTCCAGTCCACAAGACAAGAAGACAGAAGGCCACACAGAGAGCACAAGTGGTGGCGCCTGCCGCTCCCAAGCCCTTCGCACGCCTGTCCACGATGCACGTCATGCGGGTCGTTCTTCTTCGCGGCGCTCATGCTCGTCTTGCTCTCTTGTGTGTCTGCTTGTTTGGTCTTTTGAAAGTCTTGACTCGACTGAGAAAGGTTGTGTCGTCAATTTTGTTGATTCGTGATCCGCATTTGGCAGATTGACGCCCTGTTCAACTTCCCCTCAATGAATTTGCCGGATATCACTATGCCACCGATTGAGGCACTCAATTCTTCACAAGATGGAGTGCTTTTCATCCCGCAACCAACCGCACTTCAACGATTTGGCTCATTTACACACGTCGTCGTCGAGAAGGTGCATCTCCTTTAGGAAATGATATGCTGCACCACGCCCATGTTATCATTTTTAAAGGGCATTGCTTTTCAAGTAGCCACTTTGAAAAATGGTCATTTGAAAAACAATATTGCATCATGCAAGCATCAC
Source organism: Pythium sp. MPC-2022a (assembly GCA_038050625.1). Lineage (NCBI taxonomy): Eukaryota > Oomycota > Peronosporomycetes > Pythiales > Pythiaceae > Pythium > Pythium sp. MPC-2022a. Next base: position 32,244 of record JALBZB010000280.1, read on the forward strand.
TTCAACGGATAATCAAAAAGAGCCACAAACCGGTCAACACAAGAGCGCAGAGTGCATTGAAGAAGTGCGAGACGCTGGCGGCCGTACAGGACACGGAGGAGACCGTGAGCAGCCTCGACGAGCTTGATGACGAGCATGGTGTATTTACTGAAGGAGAGGAGGAAGAGGAATGCGAAGAAGAGCGCGTTGAAGTGTACGACGAGGACGCGGACCCAGACGACCGCGTGGTCGCAGTGTTACAGCGCGCGCGCAAGCAGAGCATGACACTGCAAGCGTCGCGTTTCAATACGACGCCACTGCCGATGTTGAAGAGTAGGAGATTGCCGATGAAGACAAGTACTGGCTCTCGAAAGAAGTGATGTTCCTCGTCGCGGCGTTTGTCGTACTGCTGACCTCGGGTGGACTCATCCTCGGCTTTGGCCCGGTCTACTCTGTACTCGTGCGCGAAGGGCAGTGGTTCGAACTCTGCGGCGATGAGAAAGGCGTAGTAGGCTCACAACAACAGCAATCGCCGTGTCCAAGCTAGGAGATCCGCCTGCAGTACGTATTCGACGAGTTTCCTCTGTATTTATTATTATTAGCACATTTATTAGCTTTCCAAATCTTTGTTTTTCACGTATTTGCTACATTTAGCTACCAAATCTTCGTTTTTTGGACTTCTTCACAATAGAATACTGAATCGACAGTTTGAACCAGTATAGAAACTCAAGCATAAATCCTAAACACAGTGTCTGGCTCACACTGACAACAAAGTTTTCGGCGTTCTTCGGCGCATGCTCACTAAAATTAAATGAACCGTGCATAACTTTCGCCGCGTCGATGATGCAATATTTATGGTGCATGTAGCTGCTACTTGTGCCTGTTTGATGTAGTACTACACCTGCTGCTATCAACATCTCACTTCTTCTCGTAGCAGCGCATCCAGAGAGCTACTCCGAATCTCCAAGTACACAGACATCGATCTTAGGATTTTAACCTTTACACTAATAATAGCGTCTGTTATCTTCACGTTTGTCATCTAGTATTGACATATAAAGATAGATGCTACAGCGCCAGAAATGTGGAAACACACACGGTCGGTTGACCGGCGTGACTCCTCGGGGCTCTTCCCCCAGAAGAGCATCTCGAGCGTTTCGCCAGCAGGCGATGAAACCAAGGCTGGGGCTCGGGCTTAGGCTTGCGCTGTGTCTTGGGCTTGCTTGCGCTTGCGCTTCCGGGACTGGGGCTTGCGTTGGGGTTGGCACTTGAGCACTCGAAGCCAGAGCCGGAGCCGGAGCGGAGTGCCTCCGAGCTGGAGCGAGTCAGCGAGCAGCGATGCGCAATCTGACCGTTCGCTCAAGATGGACTCAGCCATGCCGACAGCGTTTGCGGCGCGGACGTGGGTCCACTTCTCTAGTTTGACCAACTCCACTCCACTCCACGATGCTTCAGCACCGGATGGGATGAGTAGTACCACCCGTTGGCGTGAACCTTGGATGGCATTGTGCGGTTGTGGATTGGTGCTGTGCGGCCTGCTGCTGGTTGCGTGGATTGAGTTGTGAGCAACTGAAAAGTGAAAGAACCCGTTCTGTTCTTTTGGTATCATGCTAGCTATTTTGTATTAGGCTTTTTCTTCGGCCCCGGAGCGCATGATCTGGAGCAATTTTGGCCCATATTAGGTCAAATCGTAGTTGGTGGAGGCGTCGCAAGACACCTGGGACTTTCGTTCCCTACCGACGTATCCATACGGATAACACCACTGATCGAGCCTCTGGCCCTTCCTTCGAAGGTACGCGGGGCGACCCCGCCTCGGATCGCGCTCGTCGCCACCTTCCAGATATTCGACGCGGCGTTCAAATCTCGGATCCACAGCCTGGAACAAGTCGTACACCTGACCAGTCCGTGACGCAAGATGCTACCGCTCCTGCACGGTCTAGGGCTCTTGTAGACCCGGAATGTCTTACATTCGCCTTGTTCGCACGCGCTGCACCTGCAGCTGGTGCGGAACTCATCGACCAAGTACACGTCGTAGCCCACCTTCCGAAACATCGTCCTGAAGCCCTTGCCCTTGACGGGCTCCGTGAACCTGCGGTGCTGCCTCTGGTCCCAATTCCCTATCGCGACTATTGTTTTTGTTCCGCGTCCGAACAACTTCTCGGACCGCTTCAGGAGACAAGCTTCCGTTATCTGGCGACGCATGTAGCTGCCCAACTTCAGCTTTCGGAAGATGTACTGGTTGTACACGGGCTCAGACGCCTGCTCACCTCGTTCGTTTTCTCCACGTAGGCTTTGAAGTGCTCGAAGTTGGTCGTCTTCCTGTTGTAGGTGCTCAGTTCCGCCTCCCATCCGACGACGAGCTTGTCGTCGATCACCTCCTGCTTGTGTTCCTGTACGTAGTCCTGGTACTTCTTCGCTTTCGTCTCTTTGCGGCGCGTGTTCTGTGTGTATCGGAACGTTGTCTGTTGCTTGGTGTCTCCGTCGACGCAGTACAACAGGTCGCTCATGTTGGGGTCGATCGCGACGATCGTCTTGTCCTTCAGGGGTCCGTAGTCGATAACCTCGTCGATAAACGTCTCGCTCTTTCCTTTCTTCGCTTGGATCACCCGCTTGCCGAGACGATCCTCTCGCTTCAGGAGAATGCTGTAGCCAACGCTGTCCGTCTCAATCTGGTGGT